>PVJD01010893.1:0-50188 GCA_004026545.1 Mormoops blainvillei
GAGGTGGGGGTGGGTGGGGCAGGGGAAAGTAGTGGAGGGAAAATGAAGACAACTGTACTTGAACAACAATACAAAAAGAAAAAAACAGTACAGTGTCGCACCTTAAAGCATGAACTCATTTTTTTTTAAAGACCTGACCTCAATAACCCAGTCTACTCTTCACTAGCTGTGTGACCTTGGAAAAGTAACTTTCTGGTTCTGAGTCCCAGTTTCCTCCTCTGAAAATGGGGATAATAATAGTACCAATCTATAGAGTCCAAGTGAGAATCAAACAAGAGTAAAGCACTTAATGCAATGTCTGACACATAGTTGACACACAATAAATGATGGTTTTTACTGCCACTATTATTCATACATACCTCATCTATTTCCTCCTCTGGTTCAGAAAACTCAGGAATTACTTTGATCTGCGTTTTGATGAAACATTTTTGAAGACCTACAAAGTAGATGCCAGTGTATCCCTATAAAACAAAAAGAAAAAAAAAACCTCCTGAAAGAACCACAATTAATGAGTTCCATGGTCTATCAGGGCCCTAGGTTGGCAAAATTTGAATTCAAAGGGAAAACTTTGTCTTATAAATTAAATGAAGGCTACAAGCTATTTTTAAATCAATTAAAATGCTTCAATATTTTAAGTGAGAAGCCTTTGGGAGGAAGTATCCAACTTACATTTTTAAAGTCATGTACTTCCAATGTTTCATCAGTGCCATTTCCACTTCTGAATATTTCAGTTCTGGTCACAGGGTCAATTTCCATGTAAATCTTCTTCTTTTCTCCGTTGCTGTAGAACGTGTGCTCCATGTCATACGTCTAGGAAAACAGAGGGAAACAAGTTCTAAAATACTCAGTGTGTCCCTTCATATGATACTTTAATTGGGTAATATTTGGGGTGCATTTTCTTTCCAGAGTCTGTTGTGAGGTGCCATCTCAGCAGCTTGCCATTGGGAATTTCCTGAGACTCAAGATTAAAGTGAGATGCTTTTTGGCACTGGAGCTTATATGGGAATCTCTTCAGAGCCAATATTTTGTGTTCAGGCCAAATTGCTAAACTAATTCCTAAGAATTCCAACAGTTTTCTTGGTAGCCTTGACTAAATAGCAAATGATATTTTGCAAAACAACCTGTAAAGTGCTTCCCCTTATGTTGAGCAGAGGAATCACCTAAAACCTGTGCTATTTGTTTAAACTAAGCACTTTCTAATCACTCAATGGTCACTTCCTCACTCCCCATAAAATTCATTAGGTTTGAGACAATGATTTGAATACATTCACTCTTTGGTCAATTTTAAGTAATAATGTTACCTTGGCCTTAACTGCTTCTTTTTCCCTTTAAATTACAGAAAACTTTTATCACCTTCCCTTAACCTTCTCTTTTATGGCCTCACAAACCCCCCCTCAGTTTACTCCTGAATTCTGTTTGCCAAACCTGATTTAGTTGGTTTCAAGTACTCCAGATTCTCCTATATGTAGAGTTCACCAACTGTATCAAGTGCCTTGCAATAAGTAACATGGAGTTTACCGAAGAGTGTGCCTTGGAAAGGGTGCTTATCAGGTCATTCTCGAGTGATTGAAATGAAACCCTGGACTTTCTCCTGCCGTCTAAAAGAGGCAGTTCTCTTTCTAAGGATGAAAAGGACCAGTCCTACAGAGTGTCCCAGTTTAGGAGTAAGTCCATTACTTATAACTGAGAACATTTTTATAGTCAAGAGCAAATAACGAGCCTAAAGCTATTTGTTCCCTATCACAAACTAGGCCAGGTCTCATAGTACCATGTGGAAGTCTATATTGTTAGGAGGCCTTCTGCTATCAAGTTTCTTTATGCTCATTTTTTCTTACCAAAAAAATTTTGTAAACTAAAAGCCTGAAAAACACAAGTCATCTACAGAACCGATGTTGCTTTCTAATGCTATAATTCCCAGTGGCAGCTTTTTAGAGATTACACTGGTTTAGGTTGTTTTCTAATGTCTGCCAGTGTCTGTGAGTGAATGTTAGTTTAACTTGTTCAAATTTTCCCCAACTCAAGTAGAAAAACAAGTTGGAAGGGTTTGTTGAAACAATAGTATTTCAAGCATGAAATGTCTGTTTAGTTGCTGAATAGGAGAACAAGAAGCAATGTCCTTTACCTCTTAGTAACCTTACAGTGACTTGGACATAGCCAGTACTTAAGTATTTGTTCAATAAATTTTTCCCACCAATAGCAAATTCTCATTTTCTTAAGGAGAGATTTTGAGCACTGGCAAGGTTTTTAAAGACTGTATTTAAAAGGGAAAGGAAAACAGTACTTAGAACCTTCCAACAACTGCAGAGTTAACTCAGGAAGCCTGGCCTGGTTTATGACAGGTAGCTAATTCCTTTAGGCTTGTTATTTGCTTCTAGTTATAAATATGTCCTCAGTTCCAGCTCTGCAACCAGCTTGGGAAACTTCTACTTATGGCAACAAATTGAGCTCTCAGTTGACCTGACCTAAGAAGAGAAATGCATCTACTTCAGTTCCAGTCTTGTCAGATCTCCCAACAGGAGAGAATTTCTATAGAAATACTACCCATTGTTGAGACAAATGTTGACACCACTAGTCATTGGGGGTGGGGTGGGGTGTTTGTTTCATCAGTAGCACCACTGATGGACTATTGCATGGAAAAATGAGGTTAGAGACCAGGAGATGTTGGAAGGCTGCCTACCTGGGCAAAAGAGAAAATACAGGCTGTATTTTCAATCACTCACAGAAGACTATGGAATCATATTGGTGACATTTAGAATTTCAGTGTACTTTTGTGGAATGAGTTTTCCTGCGTTGTTGGCAATGTGCTTCACTTGGACACCTTGCTAGATGAAAACTATTGGAAACTGCCAAGCTCAGCAGATCTTCATTATTTTCTACATTCTTTCAAAGTGTTTTGTTTTGTTTTGGTGGAGGAGAAAGGGTCCATTCTGATTGTATTCATTGACCAGCTTGTTGGCTTTTTTGTTAGCAATAGTAGGTTGCTAAATAGAGTGGGATCACAATGACTTCATTTATGTGTAAATCCTGGGTAGGAGTAAGTGTAGGGTGGGGAGTTATATATTTGCCCAGATGGAATTCTACTATCAAAGGTGTCCATTTGGAACAGACTGTCTTTCGTCTAGGAAGATGATGCTGGTGTCTCATTTTGGACTGTTTGGGGATGAGTTTGAACAAATCCAGACATACTGTCTCGTCTGGGTCCCTGTGGAGCACATTGCCTGGGTAATGGTTATGCAAGCTTCACTGGCCCATATGAAGACTGAGCTCATGCCTTTGGCCTCAGAAGTAATTTTCTCTCTACTAAGTTCACTGGCTCAGGGGCTGAGGGTCTTTCTGGAGATGAAGGAATAAGTGGTTTTGTCTTTTCCAGGTACAAACTAAAGCAGAGACAGGATGGCTGGCCTCAGAGAGGTATGAGTGGGCTCCCAGTATCTCATCTCAGAGTGTCCACAACTCAGCTTTATTCCAGAAAGGACAGAGAAAGGACAAACATTTCTGTCAAATTGGCATATTGAGAATGTTAATCCAGGTAGGCTTCTAGCTTCCATTTTCTGTTCTTATCATATCTGGTTTACTTTATATCCTATGAGTCATTTCCTATCTTCCCATTTCCTTCTAACCCTTTGTCTCCTGTCCAGACACATACAAATCTCATGGTGCTTCAGGTATCTTATGTCAAAGGAAAAAAAATCAATTTTACAAATGGTTTCACACTAAGATGTTAGCTATGGGTATTTGTCTGTTAAAATAATTGAGTGCAATACTTAACTAAAAGGACTGAATTACTAATGGTGGATTTTAAGCACAATAGCACCATAAATAGGAGATATTTGAGTGGCAAAGACATCTTTCCAGCCACACATAAGGCTGGTTTTAACTATAAAGGCCAACATACTGGAGTGGGACAGGGAAGCCAATGGATTGAAATATGACTCAGAAGTGAAATGAGATAGGTACGTGTTTAAGCCCCAGGCAGTGAGAGATGTAAGAAGATCACACTGACAAAATATGGAGAAAATACAAACTCCGTTTGCTTCCCTGCCCAGGAATTCTTTCCTCGGTCCAGTTAAATCCTCTACGCAGGCAGCAAATGAGCCCTAACATCCCCTTTTCACAGTTTGCCCAGTTTTCTTGCCTCCTTTTGTGACAATTTTTGAAGTCAGAGAAGAAAGCTTTTTATAAAGAGCAAAGCTGCCTCAGACCTCAGTGCAATGGAGCTGTTTGTGGGGGTGGGGGGCAGGGAGGCAAGTAGGTTTAGCCTGTCTTGAAAGGGATTTGAGGGTATTTGGCTTTTTTTTAAGCCTGTGATTAATCTACCTGCTTTTCTCTCCATGTTAATCCTTTACTGTCTGTTTATGAGGTACACTCTCCAAAGGTGAAATACATGGTCTGAATTGCTGACTAGCAAGTGTTAAACTGGAAGGAAAGGAAGGGAATGCATTGTACCATATTATTACCAACCTAACCTGTGGGAATTAAAGGACCTCTGGGTATTTCTTTACCAACACAGAGCAGACAGATTGTTTCTCATGCAAAGTTGGACTTCTGCATCTTCAATCACCAGTTCTCAGCCCTGAAAAAAATTGGCATAAGCAGCACAGACATTCCTCTTTTTCAACAAGAAAAATACCATTTCTTTCATCTATAGATTCAAGCTGGCTGGGAAATTTTCCCCTATTCACTCCCTCATCCACCCCCCCTACCCATTATACTTAAATGCAGCTGAAAAATAGTGGAAAGAATCCTCAGACCAGATTCTATTCTGAACCTCAACTCTGCCACTTATAAGCTGTGTGACTTTGGGAAAGTCACCAAATGTCTCTGAAGACTCTGTTCCCGTTTTTACCTCCCACCCCTTGCAAGATACAATGTTGAATAGCTGACAAAATCAGTTCTGCTCAGATTTGGGTTGATACCTTGTCAGGTTGACCAGTGGGTTGCCACAACCTGTTGATCACTTGAGTTGCTTTCCCCTGAAAATGGAATCCCAATTCCATTCTTAGCTACTAAAGGACAGTTCCCACTGATGACCCAGGCTTTCCTTGATGGTGCCACATAGGTTGTTTAGCATATGCTGCCTTAGAAGAATGAAGGAACTGAATAAGAATGTGCCCCTAAGTAACCAGAGTTTGGATCTACATAATAGGAGAGACCATGATTAGTCCAGAGCAAGAACTGGACCAGTGAGAGGTCTGATTCAAAATTGGACTTTCTCCTACAATGTTTTAGGAGGAAAATAAAATTAAGAAAAGGCTTCTCTTTTAAAATGCTGACATGGCACCAGTCAACCTGTTAACGGGATTCCAGCTAAAACTCCAACTTTTTCCTTGAGGGTATGAATGCTTCTCCAGACCCACATTGCACCCACTGAACTACTGTGTAGGAAAGCCCAGGGAACTCAGGAAGGAAAGTTATATCTCCTGTGTGCCTCAAAGTAGAGTGAGTAAAGTTGGTCTCTGGCCATACTAGCATTAGATAAATAGGTGCAGGTAAGCTGGATGCAGACTTAGCCAGAAGGTGTTTTTTCTGAGCAAATTATTTTTGTCCTAGAATGATATTGGGCTCAGAATCCTGACTGAGACTGTTTTAATGATTTTCTGCAATTGAGGTGGTAGGAAGTGCAGAAGGATGTCCACCTATTTCTATTACTTCTCATCTCATGTTGAGGGCATGTAGAAGTTGAGGGGAAGTCTCCAGGAATTTTCTAATTGTTGTGTGTGCCTTAGAACTTATGGTTTCCAAACAGCCCTAAAATCACAAGGAAGTTTCTAGATATGGCAGGAAGAGCAACATTTAATTTACTTAATTTATTATTCTCCTTGTACATTCTACAAAGGATTGGAGGAGATAGGCTACAAGATCTGTGTTACATCTAAAGCCTTTTCGTTTAAGGGTTGGGAATTTTCTAACATTTTTCCCCTTGTTGGATTAATTAACTGGAGAGTTGGTTTCTAATTGTTTCAAGTTGAATGTGCAATACAGGGATCTTTAAGCAAGGATGTTTCACCAGGGATTATGCTTCAAAGTTCCTGTACAATCACTGCCTGGAAGTGAAGCCTTGTTGTAATGCTCTATCAAAATCTCTGTGACTGACTAGGTACCCTCTCCTTCGTTAAGAAAGCTGAAAACAAGAGATCAATGGATTGGCTTTCATTCAGCTCAATGTCTCCTATATGTGGCTGTAGTTTAGGGGGTCTGTTAGTCTATGGAGGAATACAACAATGCACCCAGAATTATTCCCCCTCGTTTCACTTTATTTTTATCGCTTTCTCTCTCTGGCATGTGTGTGCATGTGTGTGTATTCATATGCACATGTGCTCATGCCTGAGGTGCATAAGGAGAGGCAGGGAGTCAAGCACAGCTTTTTCCCCTTTTAAGATCAAGAATTTGGATTTTTTGGTACACATCAAGGCAAGAAAGAATGGAAGGAGGTGAGGCCTTTCCGGCATGGAAATGTCAACACCAGATGTGCGATGTTAAATAAACACATTTTATAAACAAATATTGAAAAACAAAATAAAAGGAAGGTGTGGAGGTTAGAGGAGCAAACACCAAGAGTTTGGAGAAAGTCCCAGGACAGCAAATAAGTCACTGCCCTCTATAAGCACCGCAGCATCAACAGTTCTCTCCACCAAGGACCCCACAGTACTCATAGGTCCCTCAAGCTTGTAAAGGAAAATCCAGAAGAGCCTGGGTTTATTCTGTTAACTATTGGTTCCTGCTAGGCCATGTTCTTAAAGGTGCAGGTTCTTTAATTTGTGCAAAATACCCACATCTTTTTTTCTCTGCACACCTCTTCCCTAGACTAATATGCCTGCTCTGTTTTTCTTAGGATTCATAAGTCAGCTCCTAGGCAGGCTTATTAAGAATATTAGCCAATAATTAGACCATATATATTAAATCATAGATGGATTTCTTCACAAGAAATTTGATTCCTGATAAACTTCATTTGGTAGCATAACCTACCTCTTCTGTGCATGAACTAAGTTTTACTTTTGGTTTGAAGAATCACAGGACTGTTTTGTTTTTTTTTTCTTTTTTAAAAATATTTTATTTATTTATTTTTAGACTGAGGGGAAAGGAGAGAGAAAGAAGAGAGAAACATCCATGTGTGGTTGCCTTTCGCACGCCCCCTACTGGGGACCTGGCCCTCAACCCAGGCAAGTGCCCTGACTGGGAATTGAACCAAGGACCCTTTGGTTTGCAGGCCGGCACTCAATCCACTGAACCACACTAGCCAGGGTTTGTTCTTGAAACCCATCAAAAAAGAGAACTTGTGTGAGAAGCAAAGATGGTATAATACTGAAGCAGAAGAGGCCATGGGCACTGTTAGTGAGTTTGGCACCTGGCAAAATAAAAACAAGGTCCCTAGCTAGTCACTTGTAGTTGCTCTAATGCAAATAGCATTGTAGGTTTAGAAAAACACATAAACTCTTTCAGAATAGCATTGTCAGTACCAATGGCTACAATAAAACAAGAAAAGTGATCTGGCCTCATGTTTAGGTAGGCATGTATGGGTGGTCAAAAGGGCTAGGTCTCTACAACACTTAGTTAGGAACATATGAACCTAGAGAACAAAAGGATTTATTGTCATCTAACTCATCTGTAATTGTCAAGAGGATCTGAGATTCAATTTGTGGGGCAGCGTATCACCTTGTGAATTAGCTAAATGGTAGCAGAATTAGATTGGAATGCATTTTGGCACTCTTATTCATTTGTTATTGTCTTCCTGATCTATTTTGCTTTGCCCACCTTGCTAGCCTTAATATATGTGGTTTCTCTAGAAAGAAACGTGAACAGTAAATAGTTCAGAAGTAGGGAACAGTGATATCTATCTATCTATCTATCTATCTATCTATCTATCTATCTTTCTATCTAATCATCTATCATCTATTTATCGAGTTAAGAATAGGTATTGGGTGATGCCTGAAATCTTTTCTGGAACAAAGTATAAATAAAAATGCAAACAAAGTAGACTGTTTCACTTTTTATTTTCCCTCTTTAAAATAAAGTAGCCTCAGAAACTAAATGAAAGTGAGTATGGCAGCAGAGGTGAAAAATCCAAGGTGGTTTTACCTTACTTCTCTGTTTTGTTTTTTTTTTGGACACTTGTTCAATTGATTTTCTATTTTCTTCCCCACTGACTTTCTTTCTGCATCAATCCATATTCTTTCCTCTTTGCTCCTATCGCTCCTTTGGCTCCTAATGGTCCATGCCAACCCATTTTCTTCTTGTGTCTTTCCCTCCCTCTTGCAGATGTGTTATCAAATAGAAATAAGCATCTCATAACAACAAATTGGTAACAACAATAACAACAGCAACCCACACACAGAAAAATGTGGCAAAGCCAGAAAACCATCTTGGCACCTTGTAACTTGTACACTTATTAATTCTCTTTCAAATGAAAATTGTTGATGTGAAGGGGACTATGATTTTCTTTAAATCACATCTAGACTTTCCCATTGCTTGTGAGCCTGGAAGTAACAATAATACTAGGGTACACTAATACCAATTACAATGGTCAGCCAAGCTTCACCAAATGATCCTAATATCAGAAGCTTTCTGAGATATCTGTGATTTATTACTGGTTTCTACCTTGTGGCATCACTATCTCAGTGGGACAATGACAATTGTGGCTAGTGAGGAGCTGAAAAGCTTTAGTTAATTTTTTTAAGTTGTAAATAAATGTGAACTCAGATATGAGAATTTCTCCTTCTGAAAAGGAGTTTGCTGCCTGTCCTCACAGCAGATCCAATAAGTCAGAAACATAATCTCTGAAAATTATTTGCTGCCATTTCTGGTGGTTTAATCTTATGTGGTGGTATAATTACTTTTCCATCAGTTTCTGCCCAGATAATTGAAAGAAAAATGGAAAGTATTTTCTTTTTACAGTAAAAATTTGCTTCTAGGAAGAGTCTTAACTCCTTAAAGTGAAGCATTACAAAAGAATGAGGAAGTCTACATCCTGTAATTACTAACCAAAATACAGAAAACACATTTTTCCTTTACCAAAATAATTAGGCAAGTAAAAGAGAACAAAATCTTGAATTCAGTTTTTCATACCACCAGAAAATAAACACAAAAGGGACTTAATATTTTCATTTTCAGACTAATATGTATGTTATTAAATTCAATCAAGCTCAAAACAGAGAAGCATTGGACCACAATATACATTTACTTACTTTTTTGGGTGTCTCTGGCCAGAAGTGCTTGCCCCCCCAAAACAAAACAATTAGAGTTAAGGCCAGGATACCAAACACCAATCCACAAATCTTAAGTGATTTACATATCTTCTTGGGTTTAAAAGCTTCTGCCTAAGCAAAGAACAGAGAAAATAAAACAATACACAATAATCCTTAGAATATCAAGCCATGATTCAAAGTCACCTTTGATTGCACTTTCTAATGTTCATATTGCTATACGATAAATAACCACTGCATCCATACTTCTGCTCAAAAGGGAATAAATATTAATCAACTTACATTTAGAATGTGACAGTCCTCACGGTTCTCTGGAGGATTCTTGGCCATAGCCTCTCAGCACACAGTACGCTTTCCCAGCTTTGAGAGAACTGAGACCACTGCTGAGGTGGAGTTGCAAGTGAGTCGGTTAACTGATGCCAGAGGAGAAGCTGAATTTATATGGCTCAAATATGTCATACCAGAGCCTGAGGGAGTCCAGGGGGCCCCTGTGTTACAATTTGTTACATGGATATATCCATGTATGTATATAACTTCTGTGCACAGAATTCAATCCAGAATGGCAAAGACAGAAGGTTATAATGAAAACTATTGTCCTAGGAGTTGGTTTGGAAGGGAACCAAACCTAGGACACATTGAAATGATTTTTCACTAGGAACTTAAAATATCAGTGGCAATGCATTCTGCACACTCCAGAACTAAGCAAACAAAACAAGAAGAGTAATGAAGTCCTGATTTCAATTCCATTCAATTTAGTAAATAATTATTGCAGGAATATTAAGTGTCAGGTATTGTGCTTGGCATTGGAGAGTCAGAAATAAATAAGATATTGCTTCCTCCACTATGTTAAAGCTCTTTTGAGGACTGAGATCAATATGTAAGCAATTAATTATAATTAAAAAGAGTATTAAAAAGGTTAGGTATAAGTTTTCTCTCTCTTTTATCCTATCTCTCAGGTTATTTTCCTTTTTGAGTGTCTCTTAATCTCTTCCTTAATGTTGCTATTCCTTGTGGTTCTATCCTTGATGATCTTATACACTTCTTAGATGATCTCAGTCACTCTTACAGTTTAAAATATCACTTATGTGTCAATGATTTACAAATAAGTATTTAGCACCCCATTTTATAACTCAAATTTCAAAGCTATTTGAGTATCTCTACCTGGGTGTGCCTTAGAAATCCCAAATGCAACAAGCATGTACTGTGTCAAATTCTTCTTTTTTCAGTAGCCCCTTCTCCCACCCTACTTTCTTTCCTGTATTCCTAATCTTGGTTGGTGGCTATATTAGTTTACTAAAGTTGCATAACAAAGTATACAGACTAGGTAGCTTAAACAACAGGAATTTATATTTCACAGGTCTGGAGGCTAGAAGTCCAAGATCAAAGTGTCAGCAGAGTTGGTTTCTTCTGAGGCTTCCCCCCCTTGCCTTATAGATGGCCTTTTTCATTTTCACATGGAATTCTCCCTCTATGTATGTTCTATGTCCTAATTCCTCTTCTTATGAGGACACCAGTCATATTGGATTACAGTCCATCCATAAACCCTTACTTTTTCTTAATTACCTCTTTAAAGGCCCTGTTCCCAAATACAATCACACTTTATGATAATGGGGATTAAGGCTTTAATATATGAAATTATTGGGGGGGGGTACAATTCAGCTCATAACAGTGGAACCATCACCTACCCAGGCTCCAAAATCAGAAACCTGAGGTTTGTCCTAGACTCCCCTCTCTTTTCCATATTTCTTTTATCCAATAAGTCACCAAGTTGTATTGATTCAAAATTCTTACAGTTTTCAAAGTCGTTCTTTCTTCTTTATGTTGGCTGCTAAAGCCTTAGTTTATGCTGTTATCTTCTATGATGACAAATATCTCAAATGCATATTTGTAACCCAGGCTGCTCTATTAAGGCTCCAGACCATGTGTTCAACTCACCTGCTGAACATCTCCAATTAAATAGCCCACAGGCACCTTAATTACCAAACTGAAGTAATTATCTCCATTTCCAAACATAGTCTTCTTTCTGTATCACCTCTCTCACTAAAAGACACAATGATTAGTTTCTAGATTAGAAACTTCCAAATGGTCCTTTATTTCTTCCTCTTTTTGTTCACCCCCATGCTTAATCAATTATAAACTCCAGTCTATTTTGTCTCCGAATTATCTTACCAATCCCATTTTTTCCATCCTTAATTGCCACTACCTTAGTTGAGGTTCTCATAGTTATTTTTACTGTTGCACTCGAAGCCTCACTGATCTCCTTGCCTTCCACCTATTGGCTTCAAGGTGATCTTACAAAGACTCAAATCTGAATATATCTCTCCATTGCTTAAAATCCTTTCATGCCTATTGTCTGTAAAATAAAAGCTACTTATGGTAGCATCATAACCATTTCATGGCCTTGACCCTGCCTATCTTACCTTGATTTTAGATAATGTCTTTCATAGAGATGGAACCAACTGATTTTCACAGCTGGGCAGGGCCATGGAGTAGGTGCGTGTGACCTCATCCACATCCTAATGTGTTGAAGGAAAATAATTTTCTAATTGTTGCAGACATGGTTATGTAGGAAATTAATTATGCAACTGATGAGATATAAGGGGCACTCAAAGAAAAAAACAGAATTATCTTCTGGAGACTGGGCCCATTGCAGTAAAGGTTTCCCTAGGTGAGTGTTCTAAGAACCTATCTGTATCAATGTACCAGCTGGCATTGTTGTGAGAGGCTGCATTTGGCTTCAGTGATTTTTTTTAAGCTCTTTCAAGGTGTTTGCCCATTTCATGATGGGTGATTTACGATGCACATGCCCACACCACGGTGTGTGATCAGCTGTTTTTGACCAAACACAGCGTGACTCCCATGCTCCACCCTCCTTATTCACCTGATAACGCCCTGAGCAACCTTTTTTATTTTGTTTCCCCAGTGAAAAAACACCTTCAAAGGCAAATGTTTTGCCGATGTGGAAGAGGTGAAACAAAAAATGGCAGAAGCACTAAAACACATCAAAACTGATGAGTTCAAAACTGTTTTAAGCAGTGGAAAAAATGTCTCAGTAGGTGTATTACATCAAATGGAAAGCACTTTGAAGGTGACTGAAGTTTAAACATGTAAGAATAAATATACAATTTTTTATAAATAAATTCTGTGCCTTTTTGGGTCCCTTCTTGTATAAGTCATGGGTCTATTTGTTGCACGATTCTTTGGCCAAGGGTTTTTTTTAAAAGGAATTATGAGCGCAATCTCATGGAAAACCTATATTTACTATGTTAGATGGTTCCTCCTCAACAGCGTACTCACACCATGTTCCCAATGCCTTCCTTATACTTTATTGATACTGAGCACTCTCTGCTTTTTCACACTAAGGGCATTTGCACATGCTATACTCTTTGGATTTTTCTTCCTCCTGTTGTCTACCTGGAAAATCCCATTTAGCTTTCAAATGCTGCCTAGATGTTACAAGTTCCTAAAACCCTTCCCTGGTCTCATCTCTACAATTTTATTGAGTTCATGGCCCTTTCCCTTATTCTATTTTTGTATCTTGTTCATACTTTAAATGTTTCACTTATTATAAAATTAGTTTTATGTGATTTCCTCATGAACAGATTTTGAGATCTTTTCAAATATGTCTTATTTGTTAAAAGTGTTGAATTAGAAGTCAAAGCAATGTGCCATGGAGGCATAAAGGGAGAAATGATTAATTCTGATTCAGGAGAACAAGGAAAATGGCACAAAGCACATGAAGCACATGACATTTCAGTAGATTGTTCATTATTAGTACTGTTTATTCAGTACCCTCTCTGTGCCAGGCACTGTTATAGGGTCTGGATATATATTTAGTAGTGGACAAGACAAATACAGTCCCTAACATTATAGTTGAGGAAACTATAGTCATGTGTAGTTGGGGAAACAGAAGTTAAACTAAAGGGAGAAAATCCTGTAAATAAATTAAAAATATAAATTATAAAACTTACTAAAAAGGAAAATTTCAAGGTACTATGAAAATACCTAATTTGGATTGAGGAGGTCAGGGAAGTCCATGCTGAGGAAATGTCCCTTAAACTTAGACCAGAATAATGAGAAGAAGTTAGCTGGTGAAGAGTGGGGAAAAGATTATTCCAGGCACAGAGAAAAATACATGAAATAGCTTGAAGCAGAAAAGAGGTTGTGTTTGAAGAATAAAAGTAGGGCTATAATACAGCAGATGAGGAGGAGAGGTGCTTGAGATAAAGCCAAAGAGGTGGGAAGGAACCATATCACATACAATTGTATCTATTTAGGACTGTTTTTGGCTTCATGTAACATAAACCAAATTATTGTAGTTTAACAAAATAAGGAGTTAATTTTTCTGACAAAATGTAGTCTCAATGCCAGCAATCTAGACCTTATGCAAGTTCCATCTTTTTGTTCTATGATCCTTTGAGTGTGGCTTCCCACTTCATGTTTCCAAGATGATTATTACACCTCCAGGCAAGAAAATAGGAAAGAATACAAAAGGCAAAAGGCATGTGATTACTGAGTCTGTCTCTTTCCATCAGGAAAGTAACAGTTTTTCTGGAAGCCCTATCCCATAGATTTTTGCTTATCTTATTGGTCAGAACTAGGTTGGATGACCACCCCTAGCTATCATGGAATCTGGGGAGGTATTATTTTCAACTCAGCCTATCACTACTCCTAAAAAAAAAAAAAATCCTGGTTTTGTTATAGAAGGGGGAAACGTAGAGCAGGGAACTTACAGTTTCTCTTATAACGGCCATGGGGAGGAGCTTGAAGTTTATTCTAAGATCAATGGGAATTCACTGAAGGGTGCAGGTAGGATACACAGTTCCTTTTATGTTTATTAGCATCCCTGTGGCTGTTGTAAGGGTGCAAGAATTATAAAAGGTTGACAAGTTAGGAGGTAATTGCAAGAGACGATGTTGGCTTGGACTAAGGAAGTGGTAGTAGAATGGAGAAAAGGAGACGGATTTGGGATACTTGGTTATAGATTATATATATAGGGTGAGAGAAAGAAAAAAAAGATTTATGTGTCTCTGGCTTAAGCATTAGGGTAGAAAGTGGTGCTATTCTTTGAAATTAGTAAATCCAGAGGAGGACCAGTTTAGAGTGATGAGTCTGGTTCTGTACATGTTGAATTTGAGGTGTGCATACAAGAGGAGATTTCTAGTTAACAGTTGGGCATATGTGTCTGGAGTTAAGAAGAAAGGCATGGAATGAAAATATATATTTGGGAGCCATTTGCTATAGACAGTATTCAAAGCTATGATAGTTGATGACATGGCATAGAAAGAGAGGGCCGAATAGAAAGAGAAAGAGGCTCTAGGCTGAGCCTGAAACCAGAAAAGCTGGTGTTTGTGCTGTCTGTCACTACCAGAAACAATAAGCAGAGATAGAGGTTGAATCTTTAGGGACACTTTATTCAGGTGCTCAGCAATCTGAGAAGATGGCGGTTTTGTACAGTGACAGGATGCCTTAAATTCCATTTTAAGCCGACCCTTTTTATAAGGAGTAGAAAAGTGTAGGTAAGGCATGTGGAATTCAGGGAAAAGTTAATCAGATAAAAACTGCAGCATTCTTTCATCTGTGCCCTGGGCTGTGGGTATCTCATCTTGGAGTACAATGGCTCAAATACCATTGTGATTGTTTGCAGTCCTCCTGAAGCACCAAGGTAGAACTGCTTATGGTTTCCTGGAGTCAAGGTAGGTCATACTTTCAGTTCCTGAAACAATAGTTTTTTACGTCCATTGATTTCTAAGTTATTAGCTATTACCTAAACTAAAATTTTCCCACATTTGAGTCCCCCATCAAGCCCCTGGGAATCTTCAATCATTCATGAGTATTTAAAAACAGAGTTTTTGAATGGCTTTCATGTTTTTGCAAAAAAAAACAAAAACAAAAAAAAAAACCCAACATACTTGTTAAAAAAAAAAGCAAGTAATATTTAAAAAGTACAAAAAAAAAAAAAGAGGAAAAAATCCCTTCAAATTGGCCCCAATCAGGAATAACCATTACCGAACCTCAGTTTCCTTATCTGAGTAAAGAATAAAAATAGTACCTCTTTATAAATTGTTATGATAACTTAATGGGATCATCCACTTAAAGTGCTTACTATGCTACCTAGCAGAGAGTAAACCCTTTATAAACATCACCTGCTAAGATTAATAAACATTATTCTGGATATCACTTACATTATATAAAAAATAGTAAATGGATAGATAGAAAAAAATTCTTTTAAAGGTTTTACTTCATTATTTTTAGAGAGAGGGGAAGGGAAAGAGAAAGAGAGGGAGAGAAACATCAATGTGAGGCTTTCTCTCGAGTGCCCCCTACTGGGGACCTGGCCCGCAACCCAGGCATGTGTCCTGACTGGGAATTGAACTGGTAACCCTTTGGTACACAGGCCAGCACTTAACCCATTGAGCCACACCAGCCAGGGCAAATAGGAAAAAAAATTAAAACAATAATATGCATGCTATTTTAAAACACATAATTTTAAGTGCTTGAATTTAACCAAATAAAAATCAAATTGAAAATAAAGATACTGATAAACTTCAGATAAATGTTTTTATCTCTCAAGAGATATAGTTCCTAGAAGACTATTTTAAAGTTAAGATCAAAGATTTGTAAAAGATATTATATGCATTGTATTTTTATCTCTGTGTTTCAATTTTTGATTGCATTGCGTGATTCCCAGGATAGTTAAGAGCATGGGTCCTGGAGATAGTGTGCTTGGATCTAAATCTAAGTTCTGCCATTTACTATCTAAAGGGTAGGTAAATTACTTAATCTCTATGTGCTTCGGTTTTCTCATTTCTAGAATGAGGATTACAAAGTGCCTACTTCATTGGGTTGTTGTGAGGAATAAAAAATACATGTAAAATATGTGGCACAGTGCTTGGTATATAATAAAATATTATTATAAATATGAAGACATAAGCCCCCTTGTACTTCCCCTCTCACCTCCTGATTTTATTAGCTATATTGTTATTTTTACCTTTCTATAATTTAGAACATTGACACTTTGTTCTCCACTTAGAATTCTCTAAGTCGTTTGGTCTTGGTTCTGCGTTTAAATTAATTTAATGCTTATCATTAGTCTTTTTATCACATTTTTTTTCATTATGAAAGTACATCCTCACTGACTTGCTTCTTTATTCCTGAGTTCTTCATTTTTCTATTGGTTGTCTAGATTTTATCGCCTAGTAGTTTTGTTTTTTTCAAATGAGGCACTCACAAATGTTATATTTCTTGCACATTTGCATACTGGGGAATAGCTGCCTGTTGTTGTTGGTATATAAAATTCTTGGGCCACACTTTTGTTCCATTAGGAGGAGTTCGTTGATATTGCTCCATGGTCTTTTGTTATTGCGGTTACACCAGTCCTTTAACCATGGCCTCTCCTTTCATCTTTTGGCTGGCCATATTTCATTGTAAAAATGACAGCATTAGAAGTAAGATGATGGGGAAGGAGGAGGTGGCAAACAAAATTGAAATGGAACAGCCAGGAAAATGGGAAGAAAACACTGAGGTGTCACAAATACCAAGAGAAGAGTGTGTTTGACAAAGAAGGCAGTGGTGAACTCTGTCAAAGCTTCTGCAAGGTTAAAAAGCTGTGAAAAACAGGACTCAGATGGGGCAATGTGAAAGAACATTCTTTACTGCAAGCATAAAATGAGCAGTCATATAAGCGTTTAAGTGTGTGTTTGGTGTGTGGGCGTACTGAGTAGGCCATTGTAGATGGAATGTTGATTGCATGGGAAAAAATGAGTTATGGAAGATCGAGTTACTCAGGCTGCCTTGTTTTTTTTCCCTCCACCTCTCCACCTAGCTTTTCAACTGGATTAAAGAAAAATATCTCAGAGTTATTTTTCTTTTGCTCCCTCCTTTAGTGTTTTCCATATTTCTCTGTTTTTTTTTCTTGAGAATAAAAGGAATTGGCTTTTCAGTTATTTTTTTCCATAAATCAATGAGCAAGTTCAATAAATATTGAATATTGCATGAAACTCCTGGAGTACATAAAACAGTGTAGTAGGAGAAACATGCAAGGCAAGGATCACAGCCCAGTGTGTGGTAATTTCTATCTCACAGAAATACAGGGTACTTGGAAACACAGAAGAGGGCACATAACCCAACTTTGCAAGGTTATAAAGAAGGGAAGAGGACTAAGGGCAGACTTCTGAGAGTAAGTGAAGAAATAAAGACATGTCAGATGAAGGTGTTGCCAGAGGCTATATTCCAGGCAGAAGCTTGGACAAAAAACTTGGACATCATGGACAGAAGCTTGAAATTGTGAAAAAGAATAGAATGAGCAACTGAAAGAATTTTAGTGCAGAAGGCCTGTTTAAATTTTTTTCCATTACAAAAGATGTATAATCTCACTAGCAAATAATCCATCAAAAGAAAGAAGAAAATAAAAATTTCCCTACCTCTACAGATTCTCAGTATTAACCATTATTAACAGTTTTTGAGTATTATTTCATATTATCTACTATTCAGGTAAAAATTCACACTGATGTATACATGTATATAGTATTAATAGTTTTAAAAATAAATGATCTTATGGGGATGCCCCTGTAGGCAACTAACTGATTTTCTTTTGCTGCATTTAAGATTCTCTCTTTATCTTTAATCTTTGGCATTTCAATTATGATGTGTATGAGTGTGGGCCTCTTTGCATCCACCTTGTGTGGGACTCTCGGTGCTTCCTGGACTTGCGTGTCTACTTCCCTTACCGAATTAGGGAAGTTTTCTTTCATTACTTTTTCAAATAGATTTCCAATTTCTTGCTCTCTCTCCACTCTTCCAGGCACCCCTATGGTGTGAATGTTGGATCTGTTGAAGTTGTCCCACATGCTGCTTACACTATCCTCGTTTGTTTTTAATGCTTTTTTTCATCTTGTTCTGACTGGTCCTTTTTTGCTTCCTTATGTTCTAAATCATTGATTTGGTTCTCGGCTTCATGCACTCTACTGTTGTTGACCTGTAAATTGTTATTTATTTCCATTGGTGTATCCTTCATTTCTGACTGGGTCTTGTTTATGTTGCCGAGGTCCTTACTAAGTTCCTCGAGCATCCTTATAACAAGTGTTTCGAACTCTGCATTTGATAGATTGCTTATCTCCATTTTGTTTAGCTCTTTTTCTGGAGTTTTGATCCATTTTTTCCTTTGGGCCATGTTTCTTTGTCTTCTCATTTTGTCAGTCTCCCTGTATTTTTTTCTATGTATTAGGTAGAACTACTCTGACTCCCTGTCTTGGTAGCATGGCCTAATGTAGTAGGTGTCTTGTAGGGTCCAAAGGCACATAAGACTGTCAGCTGATTTCTCACAAGAAGCTTTGCAGGCCAGAAGGGATTGGAAAGAAATGTTCAAAGTCATGAAAATCAGGGACCTATAGCCAAGATTGCTCTATCCAGCAAAGATATAATTTAGAATCAAAGGACAGGTAAAGTGCTTCCCAGACAAGAAAAAACTAAAAGAGTTCATCATCACCATGCCCTTATTATATGAAATGTTAAAGGGACTTATTCAAGAAAAAGAAGATCAAAATGATGAATAATAAAATGGCAAAAAATACATATCAACAACTAAATCTAAAAAACAAACTAAGCAAACAAGAATAACAGAGATAGAATCATGAATACAGAAAGTGTTTCGAAAGTTGCAAGATGGAAGGGGGTTGGGGGAGAATGGGTGAAGAAGTGAGAGGATTAAGAATTACAAATAGGTAGTTACAGAATGGAGTAGCCAAAGAACTTATATGTATGACCCATGGACATGAACAATGGTGTAGGGATGGCCTTAAGAAATAGGGGATGCTCAGTGGAGAGAGGCAAAGGGATAAAACATGGGACAACTGTAATAGCATAATCAATAAAAATTAGTAAAAAATAAAAAATACATGATCTTACAAAAACATTCATACAATCATCTTCTGCTTGATTTTGCCACATAGAAAAATATCAGAAGCTTCTTTCCTTGTCAATACAAGAGCTCATTCTTTATAGCTAAATAATATTATATATACAATAGAATGGACTATAATTTATTTAACTGGTTACCTATTGATGAATTTAGGTTACCTCTAGTTTTTTTGATACCATAAAGAATGGTGCAATAAGTCTACTAGTACATTATAAATATTTTGCCCACTTATGGAAGCATTTCTATAGTATAGATTCTCAGTAGGGTATATTAGTTTCCCAGGGCTGCCATAAATAACAACAGATGTGGTGACTTAAAACAAAAGAAATTTATTCTCTCACAGGCCTTCCTTGTCTTTTCCTAGCTTCTCATGGTTCTGGGCAGTCCTTGATATTCCTTGGCTTATAGGTACATCACTGCAGTCTCTGCCTCTGTCTTCAAATGCTCTTCTTCTCTCTGTGTGGGTGTGTGCACCTCTGTATCTCCTTTATCTTATAAGGATGGTAGTCAGTAAATTGAGGCTGAAAAATTATATCTTATTTTAACTGTAGTCATGTTAGTATTTTTTCTGCAAATTGCTTGTTTATACCCCTTGCCCAATTCTATTCTTTTTTTATGACATTGAAGAAAGAAATTGAAGATGATACAAATAAGTGGAAACACATACCATGTTCATGGATGCGAAGAATTAATATCACTAAAATGCCCATACTACCAAAAGCAATCTATAGATTCAATGCAATTCCTATGAAGATACCAATGGCATATTTCGCAGAAATAGAGCGAATATTTCAAAACTTGATATGGAACCACAAAAGATCCCGAATAGCAACAGCGATCTTGAGAAAGAAGAACAAAGTTGGAGGAATCATGGTACTTAATGTCAAACTATACCATAAGGCCATAATAATCAAAACAGCATGGCATTGGTATGAAAACACACACAAAGGTCAATAGAACAGATTAGAGAGCCCAGAAATAAACCCATGCCTTTATAGGTAATTAATATTTACCAGAAGAAGCAAGAATATACAATGGGCTAAAGTTAGTTTATTCAATAAATGGCGTTGGGAAAATTAGACAGATATGTGCAAAGAAATGAAACTAGACCCCCTTCTTAAACCACACACAAGAATATACTCAAAATGGATTAAAGACTTAAATGTTAAACTCTAACCCATAAAAAATCCTAGAAGAAAACATAGGCAGTAAAATCTCAGACATTGTTTGTAGCAATATTTTTTCTGATATATCTCCTCAGGCAAGGGAAACAAAAGAAAAAAAATAAACAAATGGGAGTACATCAAACTAAAAATTTTTTGTTTAGTATGTTTTTTATGATTCAGTTGTTGATAGTTGTGAATGTGTTGCCCTTTTAATGTTCATAATTTTGATCTTCTTTTTCTAAAATACCAGTAAGTCCTTTTAACATTTCATGTAATAATGGCTTGGTGATGATGAACACCTTTAGCTTTATGCGGGCATTAAGAAGCACAATTGATAGGTACGAAATAGACAAGGGGATATCAATAATAGTATAGGAAATGGAAAATCCAAAGAACTTACATGTATGGCCCATGGACATGAACTAAGGTGTGATTGCTGGTGGAAGTCGGGTGCCAGGTGGGGGGAAGCTAAGGGGGAAAACTGGAACAACTGTAATAGCATAATCAATACAATAAATTTTTTAAAAAACTAAAAAAATTTGCACAGCAAAAGAAACCATCAACAAAATAAAAAGACAACCTGCTAATTGGGAAAACAAATTTGCTGATACTTCTAATAAGGTGTTATAATCTAAATTTTATTTAAAAACTTAAAAAACGCAACACCAACCCCCCCCCCAAACAATTCAATTTAAAATTGGGCAAAGGACCTGAATAAACACGTTTCCAAAGAGGACATACAGGTAGCTCATAGACATATGAAAAATTACTTAACATCACTAAACATCAGAGAAATGCAAATTAACACAACAGTGAGATATCACCTCACATCTGTCAGAATGGCTATCATCTATAAATCAACAGCAACTGCTGGGGAGGATGTGGAGAAAGGAGAACTCTTGTGCAGTACTGGTGGAAATGTAGATTTGTGTAGCCTTTGTGGAAGGGAATATGGAGTTACCTCAAAAAATTAAAAAGGAAACTGCCTTTTGACCCAGCAATTTCAATTCTAGGTATTTATCTGAAGAAATCCAAAACACTAATTTGAAGGAATGTAGGCACCCTTATGTTCACTGCTGTGTTATTTACAATAGCCAAGGTTTGGAAACAGCCCAAGTGTCCATTAGTAGACATAATGGAGTACTACTTGACCTTAAAAAATAAGAAAAATTTACCCTTTTTGATAGCATGGATGGACTTGGAGAACATAATGCTAAGCAAATTAAGCCAGTCAGAGAAAGACAAATTCAATATGATTTCACTCCTATGTGGAACCTCATGAACAAACTAAACTAATACGCAAAACAGAGATAGACAAACTCATAGGTAGTGAGCAAGCTGACAACTTGGGTGGGTGATTGGGGGTGGAGGGATTGAACAGAAAAGAAAAAGGACTCATGGACATAGACAACAGTGTGGTGATTGCAGGGGGGCAGTGAGTTGAGGTGGAAGAGGGATAAGGGGTACCAATGGTAAGAAAAAATTATAATAAAAATAAATTTAAAAATTTAAAAATAAAATAACTATGTCCCTAAAAATATTGTTCTTTTTATTTAAAAAAAAATCAGATTTTATTTATTTATTTTTGGAGAGGGGAACGGAAGGAGAAAGGGAAATATCAATGTGTGGTTGCCTCTTTAGCACCCCTACTGGGGACCTGGTCCGCAACTCAGGCATATGTCTGAGTGGGAGCCAAACCAGTGACTTTTTGGTTCACAGGCCAGTACTCAATCCACTGAGCCACACTAGCCAGGACCTGTTGTTTTTAAATTTGATCTTTTCATTGAGATATAATTTACATACCATAAAATTATACCATTTAAAATTATACAGTTCAGTGGTTTTAGTATATTCAAGAGTTGTACAGCTATCATCTCTAAATCCAGAACATCTTTTTCCTCCCTCAAAAGAAACCCTATATCTATTTTTAATCATTTCCCATTTCTCCCTGCCCTTGACGATCACTAATCACTTTTTGTCTCTATGACTTTGCCTATTCTAAATGTTTTATAAAAATGAACTTATATGTTAAGTGACTTTTTGTGTGACTTCTTTCATTCGACATAATTTTTTCAAGTATCATTCATATCGTAGCATGTATAAGCATTTCATGATTCTTTATTGTCTAACAATATCCCATTGTGTGAACATACTACATCTTGTTTAATCATTCATCAGTAGATGGGCATTTGTTTTGTTTCCACTTTTTGGTTATTTTGAATAATGTTGCTATGAACATTCATGTACAAGATTTTGTATGAATGTATGTTTTAATATTACCTTGGGTATATACGTGGGAATGGAATTTGGGTCATTTGGTAACTCTATGTTTAACTTTCTGGGGAACCACCAAACTGTATTCCATAGTGGCTACACCATTTATATTCTCACTAACAATGTATGAGGGTTAAAATTTCTCCACGTCATTACCAAAAATTGTTATTGTCTTTTTTATCATTATTATAGTATTATAATGATAATATAGTATATTATCATTATTATAGTGTGAAGTGGTGTTTCATTATGGTTTTGATTTGCATTCTCTTAATCACTATAGATGTTGAACATTTTTTTCATGTGCTTATTAGCAATTTGCATATTCCTTTCAATGTCTATTCAAATACCCCACCCATTATTAAATTGGGTTTTTTTTCAATGAGTTTTAAGTGATTTTTGTATATGTTCTCAATACAAATACTTGGTTAGGTACATGATTCATAAATATTCTTCCCATTCTATGGCTAGCTTTATTATTTTTTATAATATCCTTTGGTACACAAAAATTTTAATTTTGATTCTGGCCAAGATGTAGGCATAGGTAGATACATTTCGCTTCCTCACACAACCAAAAGAAGGATAACAACCAATTTAAAAACAAAACCAACCATAACTGCCAGAAAATTGAACTGTATGGAAGTCTAACAACCAAAGAGTTAAAGAAGAAACATTCATCCGGACTGGTAGGAGGGGCAGAGATGGGCAACCAGGGTGGAGAGGACAAGGTGATGAACTGGGCAGGTGAGGCAGTGGCTGGCAGGCCTGTCAGTCCCACCTTCACATACAGATAAACTGGAAAGGACAACTAGGGAGGGAGACAGACCATGCAACAGGGTTCCGGTTCAAGAAAAGAAAGCTTCAAAATCTCTTGTTGTAAAAACCTGTGGTGTTGTGGCAGTGGGAGAAACTTCCTATCTCACAGGAGAGTACATTAGAGGGTCCCACTGGGTCCTAGAATGTACACAAGACCACCCACCTGAGAATCAGCACCAGAAGGGTGCAATTTGTTTGTGTGTAGTGGGGGAAGTGACTGAAAGTGGGGCAAGAGTAAAGCAAGTGGCATTGTTCCCTCTCTGACCCTTCCCCCACATACAGCAAAGTGGGTTTCCTTGCTCTGGCAAATACCTAAGGTTCCATCCCTTACAATGTAACAGGTGCACTGAGACAAAGAGATATGGCCCAAAAGAAAGAACAGATCAAAAGACCACAAAAATAATTAAGTGACAAAGAGATAGCCAACCTATCAGATGCAGAGTTCAAAGCACTGGAAAATCAGAGTGCTCACAGAAATTATTGAGTATGGCCGAAAAATAAAAGAAAAAGTGAAGGCTATACAAAGTGAAATCAAGAAAAATATACAAAGAACCAACAGTGAAAGGAAGGAAACCAAGGCTCAAATCAATGATTTGGAACAAAAGGAGGAAATAAAATTCGACTGGAACAGGATGAAGGAATAAGATTTTTTTTTTTTTAAAGAAGAGAGGCTGAGGAACCTCTGGGACAACTTTAAACAGTCCAATATCCGAATCATAGAGGTGCCAGAAGGAGAAGAGGAAGAGCAAGAACTTGAAAACTTATTTGAAAAAATAATAAAAGAAAACCTCCCCAAACTGGTGAAGGAAATAGACATACAAGCCTGGGAAGCTCAGAGAGTCCCAAAGAAGTTGAACCCAAAGAGGAACACACCAAGACACATCATAATTACATTACCCAAGATTAAAGATAAGGAGAGAATCTTAAAAACAGCAAGAGAAAAGGAGAGAGTTACCTACAAAGGAGTTCCCCTAAGACTATTAGCTGACTTCTCAAAAGAAACCTTATAGGCAAGAAGGGGCTATTCAAAGCAATGAAAAGCAAGGACCTATATCCGAGATTACCCTTTCCAGCAAAGCTATCATTTAGAATGGAAGGGCAAATAAAGGGATTCCCAGATAAAGTCAAGTTAAAGGAGTTCATCATCACCAAACCCTTATTATATGAAATATTAAAGGGACTTATCTGAGAAAAAGAAGATCAAAACTATGAATAGTAAAATGACAACAAACTCCCAACTGTCAACAACTGAACCTAGAAAACAGAAACAAAAACTAAACTAACAACTAGAACAGGAAAAGAATCAGAGAAATGGAGATCATATTGAGGGATTGCAGTGGGGAGGGGAAGGGGGAGAATGGAGGAAAAGGTACAGGGAATAAGGTGCATATTTGGTAGGTACAAAATAGACAGGGGGATTTTAATAATACTATAGGAATTGGAGAAGCCAAATAATTTATATGTTTGACCCATGGGTATGTACTAAGTGGGAGGAATACTGGAGGGAAAGGGGTCCCAGGGTAGAGGGGAATAAAGGGGAGAAAAAAATGGGATAATTGTAATAGCATAATCAATAAAATATACTTAAAATAAAATAAAAAATAAAAATAAGTAAATTAAAAAAATTAATTTTGATGAATTCCAACTTACAGATATTTTTTTATTGTGCTTTTTGTGTCCCACTTAAAATTCTATTGTTAAATCCAAGGTCATAAAGATTTATGTCTATGTTTTCTAAAAGGTTTATAGTTTTATCTATTACATATAGGCTTTTGATGTATTTTGAGTTAGTTTTGTATATGGTGTGAAGAAGGGATCCAAATTCTTACTTGTGCTAGCAAGTGTTTACACCATTTGTTGAAAAGACTGTTCTTTCCCATTGGAAGGACTTGGCACCCTTGTCAAAAATCAATAACCCATAAAGGTCTGGGTTATTTTTGCACTTTCGATTTTGTTCCATTGGTCTATGTGCCTATCCTTTATGCCAGTATCAAGTTGTTGATGACTACTGTAGCTCTGTAGCAATTTTTTAAGCCAGAAAGTGTGGGTACTTCAACTTTGTTCTTGTTTTCCCAGATTGTTTTGGCTATTATGGATCCCTTGCATTCACATATAAATTTTAGGATTGGTCTTTAATATCTGCCACAGAGGCAGTTGGGACTTTGATGGGGATTTCTTTAAATCTATAGATTAATGTGGGGAGTATTGCTTTCTTAATATTAACTTTTCCAATTCATGGATATACAATCAGGTCTTCTTTAAAGCCTTGAATTGTTTTTTTCTAGATTTCAGTGTACAATCTTTCATTTCTTTGGTTAAATTTATTCCTAAGATTTTATTCTTTTTGATGCCATTGTAAGTAAAATTGTTTTCTTAACTTTTTGGATCATTCATTGCTAATATATAGAAACACAAGTGGTTTTTGTATATTTATCTTGTATCCTAAAACCTTGTTGATCTTGTTAATTAGCTCCAATAATTTTTAATGGATTTTAAAAGTTTTTCCACTATAAGATCATATCACCTACAAATATAGTTTAAAGTCTTCCTTTTCAATTATGATTCCTATTAATTTTTTTCTTTGCCTAATATTCCTGGTTAGATCCTCTAGTAGAACTATTAGGTTTTCAAATTCAGTTTGGGACATAATAAGGTAGAGGTTGTTGGCTACAATTCAAGTAGAGAAGTCAAATAGATGATCGACTGACTATTCAGGTCAGGAGAGAAATCTGGCCTGGAGATTGAGATTTAGTAAATGTTAACATGGAGATGTTAACTGAAGCCTTTAGAAAACATGACCTTGCTCAAGAAGAGTGCGTAGTATGAAAAGAGGGCCTGGAACAGAGATTAATATCCCATAAGTAACTGGAATAAGAAGAAGAGATTAGAAAGAAAACTGACTAGTCAGTGCCAGAAAATTGAAGTTAAATCATGAAAACATAATGTCATGGAAGTCAAGGGAGAAAGTTTTGAAAAAGTGGAAGTGGTCATTAGTGTGGGGGATATAAAATGTTTCAAATGTTACTGAAAAGTTATTAAAATAATGTTTGTTGTATATTAGAGCATGTTAAAATGTTCAAGGAACCAAATCAATAAAGTTGATGGTGAGGATGCTAAAGACAGAGGGAATAATCAGAAACCTATATTTAGTAAATCTATCTTTGGACTTGGATTATGCCTGAATTTTCTCTGCGTATTGCTTATGTCCTTTGGTGTTGTGGAAAACTCGCTGTAGATAACTCTTTGCTTGAAAGATTTTGTTCTAATGGGTCATATATGAGCAGGTTCCAGGTAAAAGGGGCTTGATCTAGTCTCTCTACCCCAGAGTTTCTCAAAGGATGTTTTGACTTGCATTAGAATCACCAGCAATACTTAAAAAAATACAGATTGGTAGGTGTAATTACAGACCTACTGGATCACAATCCCAGGAATGGTACCCTGAGACCTGCATTTTAACAACTTCCCTCAGATAACTCTTATTCATACATAAATTTGAGAAGCTTGATTATGAAAGAATCATTAACTAACTTCTAATAGTTAGTTAATCTGACTCATTTACTCCAGTGTAACAGAGAGCAGACCTATCCAAAAGAGATGCTGGTTATAGCAACATGAGTTTCTTTGACTGTCTTTGTGTATGTGGGTGCATACCCTTATAGAATGTTTGCTAAGTGTCAAACATTCTGTTATGTTACCAATGATATCATCAGTGTTTGGCTGAAACAATGGTGGCTATCCTTTGTAGGTTACTGCATTGTGCTAAGGTCTTTCATTGGTCAGGTTCCATCTTTTTATATTTTTCATTCCTTAAGGTCAGGAATCTGTTTTGAAATTTCCTCAAAAAAATAAAAGTGGAACTGCCTTCTGATCCAGTGATTCCATTGCTGGGAATATATCCTAAGAATCCCAAAACACCAATCCAAAAGAATGTATGCACACTTATGTTCATAGCATTGCTATTTCAATAGCCAAGATTTGGAAACAGCCTAAGTGGCCGTCAGTAGATGAGTGGATAAAAAAAATGTGTGGTACATTTACACAGTGGAATACTACACAGCAGAAAGAAAGAAGGAGTCCCTACCTTTTCTAACAGCATAGATGGAACTGGAGACTATTATACTAAGTGAAATAAGTCAGTTGGTAAAAGACAAATATGGTATGACCTCACTTATAGTGAAATCTAATGAACAAAATAAACTAATGAGCAAAATAGAACCAGAGGCACAAAATCACGGAATAGGCTGAGAGCTGTAAGAGGTGTGGGGAGAGGAAGGAACTGATTGAAAGAGGGAGAAGGGATTAGTCAAAGAACATATATGAATGATCTATGGACATGGACAATGGTGTGGGGATTGACTATAGAAGTGGGAGGTCTGCTGGATGGAGGGGGGTAAAAGGGAAAAATTGGGACAAGTGTAATAGCATAAACAATAAAATATTTAATTTTAGACTCCTTGCTTTCAGCACATTTTATATCCCCTTTGATCAGTAACTATATCAACCTGAAAAAAAAGGACAGTTTACAGGTGGAAATTGACCATCTAATCCAAGACTTCAGGTTCTTTGTAAAATGACTGGCTTACATTTAACGATATCTAAATCCATTCCTCAGTTGCTAACTGCATCTCATTCTTTTTAGCTTCATACCACATTTGATTTTTCTTTGTGTACTGTCGTCTGTCTTGACCAACCAATTAGTCTCTTTTTTACTTCCTTCTTTACTTCATGTGCTCATTCACAGGGTATGTTTTCTTTTATTGATCATAGAATCAAGAAAAGTTGGGTTTAAAATGACCACAGAGATTTTCTGCTTGAGCCCTTATTTTTACAGATAGGAAAACTGAAAGCCTGAGCCATGAAACAATTTGCCTAAAGTAACACAGCTGGTTAATGACCCTGCTAGGACCAGCCTCTGGGACTTCTGATTCCTTTTGCAGGCCTCTGTCCTCTATAACATGGATAGTTATCCTCAGAGAAGACAAGCTAATAATTTTTCATATATTCTTCAAGTAGGACCAAGTCTGTGGTGCAAAAGGAAGAACTGAAGGAAAATAGTGAACTTCTTTTTAAAGTTAGTCTGTTAAAGAGATTTCTTTCAACCACTATGTTAGTTTTCATTTTTTCCTCCTTCTCTGCCAGAAACAATAAAATGACTGCTGTGGCAGTGAGACCAAGGGAAGGTATTATACTTAAACCTGAATTTAAATGATTTATAATTGAGTGGGAAGACTGGTGTACTGCATGTACCAGGCTATTTCTGAATGCCACAGACCAGCCATGTGATCCTCATCAAATCACAATGAGGTTCTGTCATTCTGTTTCTTTATTTTACAGGGAGGACCCTAGTCAGAATGCTTAGGTAGAAACCAATGAGAAAGCAGTGGTTTAAGAAAAAAGAAGTTATTTATATTCAAGGGGCATTAGATATAGGTAACTTAATGACTACTTTCTACAAAGGATAAGGTTGAGGCATAGCTAGGTGGCTGGACTGCTCACTGCCTCATCCTGTGACTTGATTAATATTCACTTTTGAAAACTTAAAAAAATCTCCATGATGAATAGAATATCATAGTTTAAAATGGGGGGAAATCTGGAGTAAGAGAAGGTATTTTTCTTCCTACTCATCTTTTTTCTTTCTAAATAAGCCTTCTGGATATTACCAAAAGAGTCATTACAGAGTGAACATGATAGGGAGAGCCAGGAAACAAAAGAAATCATTCAAAAAGAATTTGACAAAAGAACAATGACTGTAGAGAGGGAGAAAACAACTTTGGAGAGGCGTGGTAAAATCAAGACATTTGGGTGAAAAGAACATGTGGTGCTGTGCAATAGTAGTAGGAGCCAAGAAGGATAGATGGAAAACAGTATGTGCCTGGCCAAAGAGCTTTTTAATTTTTTTTTTTTATTCAGAACAGTAAGAGATAAATGGGCAGTCTCCAAAGTACTCTGGAAAATCAATCACAAACATCATCTAGAGGCAGCTGACTTAATTCCTTCTGTTCCTATTACAATAAATCTGACTGGCATATAAAATCCATGTGCCTGGAAATACTAACCTGAAAAATTACTTTTATGCTCTTGCTTGAATTTTTATGTGGATAAAGAACACTAACAAACCACCAAAAAACAAAGAGAACCCAACTATTTCTTTCTCCAGAGAATATTTCAAGGCACAGATTCAGCCTAGTGTGTGGATAGTAATAGACTATATAAAATAATTTGTAAATTTTGGTTATGCAAAATGAGAAGGCTTCCTTTTATATATGAAGATACAGAACTTCCACTAGAACAGGTACTTGGGATTTTTTTTTAAATCATACTGTACCTTCTAACCCTGCCTCCCTCATGTTCAGTGCCAAGAGGCTGGCCAGGAAACAGAATAAACTGAATGCCTTACCCAGGGGCTGGGCCCATGACTGGTGCCTTATTAGCACCTTGGCTCAGTGAACTGATTTTAATGAAAACTCCACTGAAGTGGCTGTGATGGGATTTGCAAGCCTTAAATTAGAGCTACTGAAAAAGAGCAATGTATTTCACATGAGCTTATTACAGATCAGCTCCCACTGATAATAAGCAAGTCACTTCAGAGTGGTCAGTCTCTTTTTGTGCATTTTACTGGGCATGGGTGGGCTCACCAAGTACTCACCAAGTACTCTAGGGACTTTCACTATCTTTTTTCTCCCATTTATTATAATTTTACCTTTTGATTTTGCTTTTAATATATAATATATACTATAAAAATATATACACTTTGTTTTTCTGAGCAGTTTTAGGTTCACGGCAGAAGTGAGTGGGAAGTACAAGAGAGTTCCCATATTCCTCTGTCTTCACACACTGTCTCCTCCACTCTCAAAATCCCCATCAGAGTGGTACATTTGTTACAACTGATCCATCATAATTACCCAAAGTTCATCATTTACATTAGGGTATATTGGTATTTTACATATTATGGGTTTGGACAAGTGTATATAGAGTGATATGTATCCACCATTATCGTATCACACAGACTTTCACTGCCCTAAAAATATTCTCTGCTGCACCTGTTTATTACTCTGTCTTCACTAAATGCTTGAAACCACTGATCTCTTCTGTCTCCATAGTTTTGCCATCTTTAGAATATCATATATTTGGAATCATATAATACATAGCATTTTCATATTAGTTTCTTTCACATAATAATATGCATTTAAGATCCCTCCAAGTCTTTGCATGGCTAGTGGCTCATTTCTATTTAGTGTTGAGTAATATTTCATTGTCTGGGTTGACCACAGTTGACTTGTCCATTCAGCTACTGAAGGATATCTTAGTTGTTTCAAATTTTTGACAATTATGAATAAAACTGCCATAAACAACTGTGTACAGGTTTTTGTGTGGATGTGAGTTTTCAGTGCCTTTGGGTAAATACCAAGGAGTATTATTGTTTAATTCTATGGTAAGAGTATGTTTAGTTTTGAAAGACACCGATAAATTGTTTTTCCAAGTGGCTATAACCATTCTGCTTTCCCACCAGCAATGAATGAGAGTTCCTTTTGCTCCACATCCTCACCACATTTGGTATTGTCAATGTTCTGGATTTTGACCATTCTAATAAGTGGGCAGCAGTATCTTATTATTGTTTAAATTTGCATTTCCCTGATAATATATGATATAGAGTATCTTTTCATGTGCTTATCTGTCATCTGTGTATCTTACTTGGAAGGTGTCTTTTAAAGTTTTTGGCCTATTTTTTAATTAGGTTGCTTGTTTTCTTACTGTTGGATTTTAAGTGTTCTTTGTGTATCTTGGATAACAGTCCTTTATCAGATATGTATTTTGCAAATATTTTCTCCTAGTCTGTGATTTGTCTTCTAATTTTCTTGACAGTGTCTTTCTCAGAGAAGTTTTACATTTTAATGAAACCAAGCTTATCAATTACTTCTTTTATCAATTGTGCCTTTGGGGTTTATCTAAAAAGGCATCACCATATTCATGGTCATCTAGGTTTCATCTTATGTTATCTTCTAGTTTTATGGTACTGAATTTTATGTCTATGGTCCATTTTTTAGTTAATTTTTGAGAAAGGTTTAAGGTCTGCATTTAGATTCTTTTTTTTTTTTTGCATGTTTATATCCAGTTGTTACAACATCATTTGTTTAAGAGACTGCCTTTGCTCCATTGTATTGCCTTTGGTCTCTAATCTTCATGTTGAAGATTAGTAGACTATACTTATGTGTGTCTGTTTATGGGCTCTCTATTCTGTTTCATCAATCTGTCTCTTCTGTTGCCTATAAAACGGTGTCTTGATTACCGCAGATTCCTATAAGACTTGAAGTTGGATGGTGTCGGTCCTTCAGCTTTGTTCTCCTTCAATATTGTGTTGACCATTCTGGGTCTTTTGCCTCTCCATATAAATTTTAAAATCAGTTTGTTAATATCCACAAAATCATTTCCTGGGATTTTGATTTTGATTGTGTTCAAGCTATAGATCAAGCCAGGAAGAACTGATATCTTGACAATATTGAGTCTTTCTATCCATAAACATGCAATATCTTTCCATTTATTTAGTTCTTAACTGATTTCTTGCATTAGAGTTTTGTAACTTCTCTAGCATAGATCTTGTACATATTTTGTTAGGTTTATATCTAAGTATTTAATTTTTGGGATGTTAGTGTAAATGGTATTGTGTTTTTGATTTCAAATTCTACTTGTTCATTTATGGTATATAGGAAAGCGATTGACTCTTGCGTAATTGCTTTATGTCCTACATCTTTGCTACCATTGCTTATTATTTCCAAGAGGTGTTTTGTCAATTTTGGGGATTTTCCACATAGCCATGTCATTTGCAAACAATGACTGCTTGATTTCTTCCTTCCCAATCAGCATACCTTTTATAACCAGTACAAAGTTGAAAAAGAGTGGTGAGTGGGGACAACCTTAACTTGTTCCTGAATTTATTGGAAAATATATAGTTTCTCACCTTTAAATATGATGGTAGCTGTAGATTTTAAAATCTTTTTTATTGTGTTACTCACTATTTATAGTTTTCTGATTTTTTTAAACATGAATGGCTGTTGAATTTTGTCTAATGCTTTATCTGTATCTATTGATATGATTTTTTCTTTTTTAGCCTGTTAATATGATGAATGCCATTAAATGATTTTTGAACCAGCCTTACATACCTGAGATATATTTCACTTGGACATTGTATAAAATTCTTTCTGTACAGTGTTGGATTTGATATACTAATATTTTGTTGAGGATTTTACATCTATATTCATGAGAGATATTGATCTGTAGCTTTCTTTTCTTGTAATATCTTTGATATTTGTAGTAGGATGTTGCTGGCCTCATAAAATGACTTAAGATGTATTCCCTCTGCTTCTATTTTCTAGAAGAAATTATAGAAAATTGGTATAATTTTATCCTTTAATGTTTGGTAGAATTCACAAGTGAACTCCTCTGGGCCTGGTGCTATTCAAACAGGCTAGTTTTTCTTGTGTAACTTTTGGCTATTTTGCTTTTTATAAAGGGGAGATTTTCTTCTACTTTATCTTCCTATATTTTAATTAACTTTCTTATTTGACCTTCTTAAATTTCAAATGCACCTTTTTGATCTTTTTTTTTTACATAGACTCCAGCTCTTGATCTATGGATGCATAATTTCTTAAATCTCTGAGGAGATATATATATATATATATATATAGATAGATAAATAGATAGATAGATATAGATATATAGATATAGATATATTTGAAAATCACTCTTTTCTTTTATTTCTTTATTGTATTTTTCCACTAATACTTATCCCCTTTGCACCCTCTTCCACCTCCACCCACTGCTTCCCCCTGCAATCACCACACTGTTGTCCAAGTCCCTGAGTCATTTTCTTTTGCTATACCCTTCCTCCCCAAATCCGTGAGAGCTGTCAGCTTGTTCTCTATCTATGAGTCTGTCTCCATTTTGCTTATTAGTTTAGTTTGTTCATTAGATTCTGTATTTGAGTGAAATCATATGGTATTTATCTTTTTCTGACTGGTTTATTTCACTTAGCATGTTCTCCTGGTTGATCCATGCCATTGTAAAGGGTAACATTTTCTTCTTTTTTACAGCTGAGTGACATTCTCTTGTGTAAATGTACATTGTTGTTTTATCAACTCATTATTGATGGACACCTGGGCTGCTTCCAAATGTAGCCATTGTAAATAATGTTGCAACTAACAAAGGGGTGCTTATATATTTTTTAATTAGTGTTTCAGGTTTTTGCAAAAATGACCAGAAGTGGAATCGCTGGGTAATAGACTGCATTAATCCGCATTGCCAACAACACTGCACGAGGGTTTCTGTTTCTCCACATCCTCCCCAACACTTGCCATTTGTTGATTTATTGATGATAGCCATTCTGACATGTGAGACAATATCTCATTGTGGTTTAATTTACATTTCCCTGAGGATTAGTGACATTGAACATCTTTTTATATATCTATGTACCATCTGTGTGTCTCTTTGGAAAAGGGTCTATTCAGATCCTTTGCCCATTTTTAATTAGGATTATTTTGTTTTATTGGTGTTGAGTTTATAAGATCTTTATATTTTTGGATATTAACCCCTTATAAGATGGATCAGCAAAATCAGATCTGCTGATCATTGGGTTGTCTTCATATTTTGTTGATGATATCCTTTGCTGTGCATAAACCTTTCATTTTAATGTAGTCCAATTTCTTTGTTTTTTCTTTTATTTCCTTGGCCTGAGGAGATATATCAGAAAAGATATTACTATGAGTAATGTTTGAGGTTTTTCCCTTGGTACATTTTATTAATTACGCTAATTCAGTTGTCCCATTCCCCTCCTCTTATCCCCTCTGTCATCCATCCCATCCCATCATCCCCACACCTCTTAGTTCATGTTTATGGGTTGTACATATCAGTTTTTTGGCTTCTCAATTTCCTATACTATACTATACTATACTATACTATACTATACTATACTATACTTAGCCTCCCCTTGTCTAGTTTCTTTGCAGGTCAATATTTTCCCACCATCACTTTCCCCAGCCCCACCCATCACCACTTGCCACCCTCAATCCTTCCCCATTTGACTTTGTCGATGGTCCTTTATGCATGTTCCTTGATGACCCATCCCCTCCTTTTCCTTTGTTACCCTCCCCCCTCCTCCCCTCTGGTTACTATCAGTTTGTTTTTTATTTCAATGATACTGATTATATTTTGCCTGCTTGTTCATTTTGTTGATTAGGTTCCACTTATAGGTGAGATCATACAGCATCTGTCTTTCGCTGCCTGGCTTATTTCACTTAGCATAATGCTCTCCAGATCCATCCATGTGGGTTGCAAAGGGTAGTAGTTCTTTCTTTGTTTCTGTTGCATAGCATTCCATTGTGTAAATGTACCATGGATTTTTTTTATCCACTCATTTACTGTTGTGCACTTAGGTTGCATCCAATACTTAGCTATTATAAATTGTGCTGCTATGAACATTGGGGTGCCTAGGTTTTTTTGAATTGGTGTTTCAGGATTCTTAGGGTATAACCCCAGCATTGGAATTGCTGGGTCAAAAGGCAGTTCTATTTTTAGTTTTTGGAGGAAATTCTAAACTGTTTTCCACAGTGGCAGCACTATTCAGCATTCCTTCCAACAGTGTACCAGAGTTTCTTTTTCTCCACAACCCCAACAGCACTTGTGTTTGTTGATTTGTTTATGATGGCCATTTTTTCCGGTGTGAAGTGGTATCTCATTGTGGTTTTAATTTGCATCTCTCTGATCGCTAGTGATGCTGAGCATCCTTTCATATGTCTCTGGGCTGTCTGTATGTCCTCCTGGGAGAAGTGTTGGTTCAGGACCTTTCCCTATTTATTAATTGGGTTGCTTGTCTTCTTAGGATGGAGTCGTGTGAGTTCTTTATATATATTGGAGATCAAACCATTCTCTGATGTATCATTGGTAAACGTATTCTCTCATATGGCTGGTTCCCTTTTCCTTTTGCTGATGTTTTCTTTAGCTACACAGAAGCTTCTTATTTTGCTGAAGTCCCATTTGTTTATTCTTTCCTTTATGTCCCTTGCTCTAGGGGACATGTTGCTGAAAATATTGCTGTGTGGAATATCTGAGATTTTCCTGCCTATGTTCTCCTCTAGGACTTTTAATGTGTTGTGACTTATATTTAAGTCTTTCATCCATCTTGATTTTATTTTTGTGTTGGTGTAAGTTGGTGGTCGAATTTCATATGTTTTAATAAACCTGTCCAGATGTCCCAACACCATTTGTTGAAGAGGTTATTTTTACTCTATTTTATGTTCCTTCCCCCTTTGTCAAATATTAATTCAGTATAGAGACATGGGTTACCTCTGGGCTCTCTATTCTCTTCCATTGTCTGTTGTAATGTCAAAACCATATTAATACAATTGAAGTGGCCTTGTAATATTGTTTTATGTCAGGTATTGTGATCTCTCCTACTTTGTTCCTCTTTCTCAAAATTACTGCAGCTATTTGGGGCCTTTTATGATTCCATTAAATTTTTGAAATGTTTGTTCTATAGCTGTGAAATATGACATAGGTATTTTAATAGGGATTCTGTTGAAAGTATAAATTGCTTTGGGTAGTATGGACATTTTGATGGTGTTAACTCTTCCAATCCATGAACATGGTATATGCTTCCATTGATGTGCAACTTCCTTAATTACTTTCTTGAGTGTTGTATAGTTTTCTTGGTACAGGTCTTTTACCTCCTTGATAAGGTTTATTCTTAGGTACTTTATTTTTCTTGTAGCTATGGTAAATGGGATTTCCCCCCTGATTTCTGATTCTGATATTTCATTGTTGGTATTCAAAAATGCCTTTGATTTCTGAATATTGAGTTTATAGTCTGCTGTTTTGCAAATTCACTTATTAGGTCCAGTAGTTTTTTGTGGAGTCTGTTGGGTTTTCAATGTACACTATCATATCATCTTCAAACAGTGACAGTTTTACTTCCTTCTTTCGAATTTGGATGCCTTTTATTTATTTTTCTTTCCTTATATCTGTGGCTAGGAAAACCAATACTATGTTGAATGGAAGTGGTGAAAGTGGACATCCTTGTCTTGTTCCTGATGTTACTGGGAAAGCTTTTAGTTTTTGCCTGTTCAGTATGATGTCGAATGTAGGTTTCTCATATATAGCCTTTATTATGTTGAGGTACGTTCCCTCTATTACCACTTTGCTGAGTGTTTTTATCATAAATGAGTGCTGTACCTTATCGAATGCTTTTTCCACATCTATTTATATGGTCCTGTGATTTTTATCTTTCTTTTTGTTTATGGGATGTATTATGATTACTGAATTGCGAATATTGTACCATCCTCGCATTCCTGGTATATATCCCACTTGATCATGGTGGATGATCTTTTTAATGCCCCAAATGGGACATTTAATGTCCGAAATTGGATGGATGCAGTTTGCCAATACTTTGTTGAGAATTTTGGCATCCATGTTCATCAGTGATATTGGGTTGTAGTTTCTTTCATTGTTGTGTCTTTATCTGGTTTTGGGATCAGGGTGATCCTGGCTTCATTAAAATAGTTTAGGGGTCTTCCCTCCCCTTGGACTTTTTGAAACAGTCTGAGAAGGATAGGGGTTAGCTTCTCCTGAAATGTTTTATAAAATTCTCCCATGAATGAACTGTTCCAGGTATTTTATGCATCTGGAATTTTTGACTACTGCTTTGATTTCACCATCTGTTATCAGTCTCATCATGCTTTCTTCTTCTTCATTCAGTCTTGGAAGATTATAATTTTCTAGAAGTTTGTCCATTTCACACAGGTTTTCAAATTTCTTGGCATATCGTTGTTCATAGCCATTTCTTACAAACCTTTGTATTTCTGTAGCATGAGTTGTGATTTCTCTTCTTTCATCTCTATTTTTATTTCTTTGGGTCCTCTCCCTTTTTTTCTTGATGAGTCTCCTTAAATACTTGTCATTTTGTTTGTTTTCAAAGAACCAACTCCTGGATTTATTGATCCCTTGAATCATTTTTTAGTCTCTGTGTCCTTTAATCCTCTGATCTTGGTTATTTCCTTCCTTCTACTTGCTCTGGGGTTTGTTTTTTGTTGTTCCTCCTTTTCTTGAAGATGTACTGTTAGGTTATATATTTGAAATATTTTTATCTTTTTAAGGTAGACCTGCATCACTATGAACTTCCCTCTCAGGACTGCCTTTGCTGTGTCCCATAGGTTTTGAACTCTTGTATTTTCATTTTCGTTTGTTTCCAGAAACTTTTTGATCTCATTATTGACCCATTCATTGTTTAATGGCATGCTATTCAGTCTCCATGAGTTTGAATGTTTTTGAGTTTTTTCCTTGAGATTGGTTTCTATTTTCAGGCCCTTGTGGTCTGAGAAATGGTTTGATATGATTTCAATTTTCTTGAATTTGTTGAGGTTTGTTTTGTGTCCTATTTTGTGGTCTGTCTTTGAAAATGTTCTATGTGCATTTGAAAAGAACACGTAGTTTGCTTCTTTGGGATGAAAGTTCTCTATATTTATCAGTTAAGTCCATTTGATCTAATGCACCATTCAGTTCCACAATATCTTTGTTGATATTTAGTTTGAATAATGTATCCATTATTTACAGTGGGGTATTAAAATCCCCTACTATAAGTGTGTTGCTATCTATATCTGTCTTTTAAGTCCTCCAAGATTTTCCTTACATATTTGGGTGCTCCTATGTTGGGTGCATATAGGTTTGCAATGTTTATGTCTTCTTGATGGATTCTTCCCTTGAGTATGATGAAGTGCCCTTCTGGGTCTCCTTTCATGGCCTTTGTTTTGAAGTCTGTTTTGTGTGATATAAGTGCTGCTATGCTGGGTTTTTTTTTTCCTATCCATTTCCTTGGAAATCTTTTCCAACACTTTACTCTCAGTCTGTGTAGCTCTTTTGTTCTGAGGTGGGTCTCTTGTAGGGAGCACACGTGTGGGTCATGTTTTCTTATCCATTCAGCTACTCTATGTCTTTTAATTGGAGCATTTAATCCATTTACATTTAAAGTTATTATTCATAGGTACTTAATCATTTTTTTCCCTTTGTACTTTTGTTCCTCTCTCACTCACTCTTTTTCTTCATCTTCTTAAAGCAGTCCCTTTAGCTTCTCTTGAAGTGCTGTTTTTGTGGAGGTGTATTCTTTCAGCCTTCTGTTGTCTGGGGAACTCAATTTTTTGCCTTCCATTTTAATTGAGAGCCTTCCTGGGTATAGTAGTCTTGGCTGCAGGCCTTTGCTTTTCATTACTTGTATATTTCTTGCCATTCCATTCTGGCTTGTTGTGCTTCTCTGGAGAAGTCAGCTGCTAGCCTTATGGGAGCTCCCTTGTATCTTAGTTCTTGTTTCTCCCTTGCTCCTTTTAAGATTATCTCTTTGTCTTTAAATTTAGCATTTTAATTATGATGTGCCTTGGAGTAATCCTCTTTGGGTTCATCTTGATTGGTGCCCTCTGTGCTGCATATACTTGCATGGCTTTTCCTCTCTCCAGGTTCAGGAAGTTTTATGTCATTATTTTTTCAAACAGTTTTTCTATCCCCTTCTCTTTTCTTCTCCTTCTGGTATTCTGATGATTCAAATATTGTTGCATTTCACGTTGTCTTGCATTTCCCTTAAAGTATCTTCATATTTTTTGAGGTTTTTTCATGTAGCTGCTCTACCTGGGTATTTGTTTCTTCCTTGTCTGCCACTTACTAATTTGGTCCTCTGCTTCATCTAGCCTGTTTGTAATTTCTTCTAGTGTGTTTTTCATTTCAGAAATTGTATTCTTCATTTCTTCTTGGTTCTTTCTTATAGTTTCTATTATCTTTTTAATACTGTTGTAATTCTCACTCAGTTCCTTGTAGTTGCTTTTGAATTCCTTGAAATCCTTATAACCATTTTTTAAAATTCTATATCTTATAATTTGCTTGCCTCCATTTCATTTACTTCTTTTACTGGAGAGTCTTCCATTCCTTTCAATTGCTGGTTCTTTCTTTGTCTCCCCATTTTAGGAGAATCTTTTGTTTGTTTCTGCAATTCCCAATGTCCTGCGTTGCCAACTATCTTTGTAGTATGGACTTCTGTGGTAGGAGTTCTGTGGATCTCAATAGTGTGGTCTCTTTGACCACCTTGTCTAGATGCTCTAGGTCTAGGGTTGCTCTTTCTTCCATTTGTGTGGGGTCTCTTGTTGTACTTGGACTTTACCTGTTGGTGGCTCCTTTGTTGGTGGATTCTATCCTCCAGCAGGCTTACTGGTATTCATAACTCTTGCCTTATCTTGTATTGATCAGGGGCAGGGGGAAGTTGAAATGGATTAAGATAGTGGGAGAGTATTCTATGGGATTTAAAGTACCAACGAGTAGAGAACAGATAGGAGATCCTTTGGAGAAGTTCAGCAATAACCGTGATATTTCACCCAACTAGCAATTTTTTATAAAAGATGAAAAAGTGATAATGCTATTAAAGGGGGAAAAGAATGTGAGCTGACTCCAGTAAGCTGAGCACTTATGCAAAGTTAGATGGTCAGATATAGAGAGAGTATGGCATAGAAACTTGGGGTAGTGTGGTAGAGAATGAAGTTAACTACAACAGTAATAAAGCTTAGGAAGATAGTGAAATGGACCAAGACTACGGAAGCGCGCTGTGTTGGATTTGAAACAACAATAATATGACAAGAAATATGTAATTGTAATAAAAACAATGAAAACTAAAATACCAATAGTAGTGTGTTATTGGAATATGAGTGAAGTGAAAGAAGAAAAAATTAAAATGCAGTATGGAAATGAGAACAAAGAAAACCAGTCAAACAATGAAATCAAACAAATGAACAAAACAAAGAAAACTAAATGGAAAGACAAGAAATGAAAAATATATTAAAAATATTTAAAAAACCAAGAAAAATAAAATGCAAGTTCTGAAGGATAGCAAAGTGAAATTTGTTTCAGTTGTTGACTTCTTAGCTTTCTGACCTCTTTATGGATCTCTCTTTGGTCCTTTCAAAGCTTCAGGTCTTAATATCTTACACTTGAAAAAAAAAAAGCCTCCTGCTGACATTAAACCCACCAGGTGGGTTCTGCTTGTCTCCTGGATGCTGTAGGCAGAGGGGTGCTGGGCTCTGTTTTTTTTTTTTCCTTTCCTGTGCTTCTGCAAGGATGGGTGCTTGGTCTGGAATACAATGTTCACATGTGCCCAGCCTCCAGCCCAAACCCTCAAAGTGCTGCGCTGCCTATGCTTTCTATTTGCACCAGGTCAGCGCCTTTAATCCACCTCGTTTTTCAACCCTTTGATTAGTCTATGAGGTGCACTGAGTGGGAACAGCTCACACCCCTCCTCCTACCTCTTTGCTGGCCTGGGTACTGCACGTATCCAAAGTACCTTCTGGGCAGTTTAGTTCCCCTATTAAAAACATCTCTCTGGGGACTGGTACCTCTCTGAGCCCCTCTTGCCCAATTTGATCAGTCCATGGGGCACCCTGAGTTAGAGCAAATCATGCCCCTCCTCGTCTCTCTTCTCTGGCCTGGCTGCTGCACACATTGCGTACTTGCACAGCGGCTGAGAGCCTTTTTTTGAGCAAATTCTCCTTCATTGCGGGCAGCTGTTCCTAACAAGTGCCTAGCTTTTCACACAGCCCAACTCTCTGACCAATCCCAAGACTATGTGGGTCATGGGTGGTCATGGCCCAACTCTTATCTCTCCTCCAGGTGTCATCTGACTTCCCAATTTCTCCGGTACTGTTCCAGCCAGGGACCACAGTCTCAGCAGCGGAATGCTACATGCTGTGTGTCTCCCACTGAGTCTTTATCCCCCGCAGCAACTTGAAGCATCCAGGTCTCTCCTGGTGCAGGTCTGGCTTCCCTGCTCTGGGAGGGGAGGGAGATGCAAAGTTATAATCACCGAACCGGCTCTCCTCCATAGCTCCTGGGGCAGGGACAATCCCTGGCGCAGGACCGGGGACCTACCCATTGGCCTACAAAATCTCATTGCTGTCTGTTTTTAAACAGCCTCTGCAATATTTGGCTTCCAAACTTCATATAAGCTGGGATCATTCTGTTCTTCAGAAGATGGGCTTGGTGTCCCAGTTGGGTGCATGAGCAAGTGGGTTCAACTCACACCCACCTTGCCACTATCTTCCAGAACCTCTGATTTCTGGGTATTAGTTTTGTATTCTGATACTGTACTGAGTTCATTTTCAGTTATAGTAGTTTCTTAGTGAAAACTTTAGGGATCTCTATGTATCGTGTCACCTGCAAATAATGATAGTTTTACTTCTTCCTTTACAATTTGGATGCCTTTTATTTCTTCTTCTTGTTTGCCGTGATTGGGAGTTCCAGTGCTATGTTGAATAAAAGAGGTGAAAGCACACACCCCTATCTTGTTTCTGATCTTAAGGGGAATGTTTGTAGTTTTTGCCTGATGAGTATGGTGCCAGTTGTGGGTTTGTCATATATGGCCTTTATTTAAGTATGTTCCCTCTATTCCCACTTTACTGAGCACTTTCTTAATCATAAATGGGTGCTGGATTTTATCAGATGCTTTTTCTCCATCTATTGATATGATCATGTGGTTTTTATCCTTCATTTTGTATATGTGGCATTTCACATTTATGGATTCATGAATGTTGTACCAAATTTGCATACCTGTAATAAAATCCACCTGATCGTGATGTATGATCTTTTTGCTGTCTTGCTATATTCAGTTTGCTGATATTTTGTTGGGATTTTAGCACCTATGTTCACCAGGGATATTGGCCAATAATTCTTTTTATTTTTTGTAGTGTCTTCTCTTGTTATGGAATTAGGATAATGCCGGCCTTGTAAAATGAGTTTGGGAACCTTCCTTCCTCTTGAATTTTATAAAATATTTTGAAAAGAAGAGGTTCTAGTTCTTGTTGGAATGTTTGGTAAACTTCATCTATGAATCCATGCAGTCCAGGGCTTTTATTTGTTGGAAGGTTTTTTTTTTTTCATTACTGCTTCAATTTCACTAGGTGTACTCTGTCTATTCAGATTCTTTGATTATTCCTGATTTAGTTTTGGAAGATTGTATACTTCTAGGAATTTATTAATTTTACTCAGGTTGTCTAATTTGTTGGCATATAGTTTTTTGTAATATTTACTTATAATCCTTTGTATTTCTTTGGCGTCAGATCTTTTTTCTCCTTTTATTTCTGATTTTATTTATTTGTGTCCTCTCTTTTTTTCCTGATGAGTCTGGTTAAAGATATGACAATGTTGTTAATCTTTTTAGAGAACAAGCACTTGGATTCATTGATCTTCTTTATTGTTTTACTAGAATCAATTTCATTTACTTCTGCTCTGATCTTTATTATTTCCTACCTCTACTCACTTTGGGTTTTGTTTGTTGTTCTTTTTCATTTTTCCTGAAGTGTGAAATTAGATATTTTTTTTTACTTTTGTTTTTATTGCTGTTCAAGTACAGATGTCTTCATTTTCTCCCCATCACTCCCCCCCACCCCACTCATCACCACCTCCCACCCTCAATCATAACCCTTTTGGCTTTGTCTGTGTGTCCTTTATACATAGTCCTTGATGACCCATATTTGAGCTTTGTCTTATTTCTTAAGATAGACCTGTAATGCTATGAATTTCCCTCTTTGGACTGCTTTCCCCATGTCCCACAGATTTTGGGTTGTGTTCAAATTTTCATTTGTTTCAAGGCATCTTTTGATTTCTTCCTTGGTCTCATTGCTAACCCATGCATTCTTTAATAATATGTTATTTAGCTTCCATGACTTTGTGTACTTTTCCGTTTTCTCCTTGTGATTGATTTCTAGTTTCATACTATTATGGTCTGAGAAGATACTTAATAGGATTTCAATCTTCTTAAATTGAGGCTTCTTTTGTGTCCTAACATGTGGTCTATCCTAGAAAACCTTCCATGTACACCTGCAAAGAATATATATTCTGCTACTTTGAGGTGAAATGCTCTGAAGATATCAATTAAATACATTTGGTCTAGAGTGTCATTTAAAGTAGCTTTTATCTACTGTCTCCTTGTTGATTTTCTGTTGGGAAGATGTACCTTTGAAGTCAATGGGGTGTTAAAATCCCCTACTATGATCATATTTCTGTCAGTCTCTCCCTTTATGTCCATCAAGATTTGCCTTACATGTTTAGGTGCTCCTATATTGGGTGCATAAATGTTTGCTAGGGTTTTATCCTCTTGTTGGATTTATACCTTTATCATTGTGTAGTGTCTTTCTTTGTCTCTTACTATAGCTTTGGGTTTTTCTTTAAAAAAATTTATATATTTATTTTTAGAGAATGGGGAAGGGAGGGAGAATGGGAGAGAGAAAACATCAATGTGTGAAACACCAACAGTTTGCCTCTTGCATACCTCCAACCAGGGACCTGGCCTGCAACACAAGCATGTGCCCTGACTGAAATAAAATAAGCAACCCTCAGTATGCATGATGATGTGCATCCCACTGGGTCAAACCAGTCAGGGCTAGCCTTGTTTTTAAAACCTGTTTTGTTGGATATAATTATTGGTACCCCAGCTTTTTTTCCTATGCCATTTACATGAAATATCATTTTTCATCCCTTACTTTAAGTCTGTGTGTATCTTTCTTTCTGAGGTGGGTCTCTTAGAGATAGCTTGCATATGGGTCATGTTTTCTTATCCATTCAGTTATGCTATGTCTTTTGATTGGTGCACTTAACTCATTTACATTTAAAGTGATTATTGTTTGATACATATTTGCTTTCATTTTATTTTTTAAACTTTTCCTCTGTGATTTGTCTTCTTTCCTTTTTTATAATATTTTTTTGTTTATGCCATTAGAATTGTCCAAATCCCCCCCTTGCCACTCTCCACCCAGCCAGCCTCCCACTTCCATAATCAACCCTCACACCATTGTCCATTTTTATGGGTCCTTCATATATGTTCTTTGACTAAAACCTTCACCTTCTTTAACCAGTCCTTCCCATCCTCCTCCCCTCTTATTGCTGTCAGTCAGTGTAATGATTCTATGCCTCAGGCTCTCTTTTGCTCATTACTTTATTTTGTTCATTAGATTCCTCTTATAACTGAGATCATATAGTGTTATTCTTTTACCTACTGGTTTATTTCACTTAACATAATAGTCTCCAGTTTCAACCATGCTGTTGCAGAAAGTAGGAATTCCTTTTTTTCCTGCTGCATAGTATTCCACTGTGTAAATGTATCGAAGCTTTTAAATCCACTCAACTATTGATGGATGCTTAGGACATTTTCAAGGTTCGGCTAATGTAAATAGCGCTGCTATGAACATAGGCGTGCATCGATTATTTGAATTGGTGTTTTTGGATTCTTAGGGTATATTCCCAGCAGCAGAACTGCTGGTTAAAAAGGTAGTTCTGTTTTTAAAATTTTGAGGAAATTCTGTACTGTTCCCCACAATGGCTTCATCAATCTCTATCCATCCCAACAATGCATGGAGGTTCCCTTTTCTCCACATCCTTCCCAGCACTTGTTGATTTATTAATGATAGCCATTTTGGCAGTTGCGAGGTGATAACTCATTGTGGTTTCATTTTGCATCTCTATGATGGCTGGTGACGTTGAACATTTTTTCATACATCTATGGGCCATCTGTTTGTCCTCCTTGGATAAGAGTATATTCAACTCCATTGCCTATTTTTTAATTGGATCGTTTGTATTCCTGCTGTTGAGTTTAGTTTTATATATATATATAGGAGATTAAACACTTGTCTGATGTATCATTGGCAAATGTGTTCACCTATACATTCAGTTTTCTTTTCATTTTGATGATAATTTCTTTAGGTGTGCAGTAGCTTTTTAATATGATGTGGTCCCATTTGTTTATGTTTTCCTTTATTTCCCTTGTGCTAGGAGATATATCAGCAAAAATATTGCTATGTGAGATATCAGAGATTTTGCTGCCTGTGTTTTCCACTAGGATTTTTATGGTATAATGACTTATATTTAAGACTTTCATCCATTTTAGTTTATTCTAGTGTGTGCTGTTAGCTGGTGGTCTACTTTCATTATTTTGCATGTACCAGTTCTGTTCTCCAAACACCATTTATTGAAGAGACCATTTTTATTCTATTGTATGCTTATATCCCCTTTGATGAGTATTAATTGACCATAGAGATTGGTTTATTTCTGGGGTCTCTATTGTGTTCCGTTGATCTACATATCTGTTTTTATACCAGTACCAAACTGTTCTGATTACAGTGGCCTTGTAGTATAGTTTGAGATCAGGTATTTTGATCCCTCCAACTTTGTTCTTGTTTTTGAGGATTGCTGAGGCTATGTGACATCTTTTTTGGTTCCATTTAAATTTTTGGAATATTTGCTCTAGATCTGTGAAACATACCATTGGTATTTAATAGGAATTGCATTGAATCTCTAGATTACTTTGTGTAGTATGGGCATTTCAATGATGTTAATCCTTCTAATCCATGAACATGATATATGCTTCCATTTATTTGTATCTTTTTCAATTTGTTTCTTCTGCGTTCCATAGTTTTCTGAGTACAGGTCTTTCACCTCCTTGGTTAAATTTATTCCTAGGTACTTTATTTTTCTTGTTGCTATAGTGAATGGGATTTTCCCCCTAGTTTCTGTTTCTGAAAGTTTATTGGTAGTGTACAAAAATGCCATCGATTTCTGAATATTTATTTTATATCCTCCTTTTCACCACATTTACTTATAGGTCAAGTAGTTTTTTGGTGGAGCCTATAGGGTTTTCTATGTATTCTATTATGTTGCCTGTGAATGAGAGTTATACTTCCTTTTCTCCAATTTGGATGTCTTTTATTTATTCTTTTTGTCTAATCACTGTAGCTGGAAATTCCAGTAATATGTTGAAAAAGAGTGGTGAAAGTGAACACACTTTTCTTGCTCCTGATCTTATGGCAAATGCTTCTAGTTTCTGTCCTTTGAGAATGATGTTGGCAGTAGGTTTTTAATATATGGCCTTTATTATGTTGAGGCGTGCTCCCTTTGTTCCCACCATGCTCAGTGTTTTTATCATATATGGATGCTGGAATTTATCAAAGGCTTTTCTGCATCTATTTATATGATCATGTCATTTTTCTCTTTTCATTTTTATGTGATGTATCACATTTATTGATTTGTGAATATTGTACCACACTTGCATCCCTGGAATAAATCCCACTTGATCATGGTGTATGATTTTTTTTAATGTATTGCTGTATTCAATTTGCTAATATTTTGTTGAGGATTTTAGCATCTAAGTTCATCAGAGATATTGGCCTGTGATTTCCCTTCTTTTGTGTCTACTTGGTTTTGGAATTAGTATAATACTGGCTTCATCAAAAGAGTTTAGTAGTCTTCCCTCTTCTTGAATTTTTTTGGAATGGTTTGAGTATAGATGCTAGTTTTGTTTCTTTTTTATTTTTAATGTTTGGTAAAATTCACCTGTGAAACTATCTGATCCAGGGCTTTGGAGGGTTGGGAGCTTTTTGATCACTGCTTAAATTTCACTAGTTGTTATAAGTGTATCCAAGTTTTATTCTTCCTGATTCAGTTTTGGAAGATTGTATGTTTCTAGAATTTTTTCATTTCACCCAGTTGGTCCAATTTCTTGGCATATAATTGTTCTTAGTAATTTCTTATAATCCTTTGTATTTCTGTGGTATTAGTTGTTAGCTCTCCTCTTTCATTTCTGATTTTATATATTTGGGTCCTTTCTCTTTTTTTCTTGATGAGTCTGGTTGTATTTGTCAATTTTGTTTATCTTTTCAAAGAACCAGCTCCTTGATTCACTGATCCTTCGAATTGGTTTTAGTCTCTATGCCATTTGATTCTAATATGACCTTGAATATTTCCTTCCTCCTACTCACTATGGGATTTTTTTTCTAGTCCTGTTAGGTGTAAAATTAGGTTGTTCATTTGGGATTTTACTGTCTTCTTTAGGTAGGCATGTAATGCTATGAACTCCCCTCTCAGGACTGCCTTCACTGTGTCCCATAGGTTTCGTGTTGTTTTGTGTTCATTTTAATTTGTTTCCAAATACTTTTTTATTTCTTCTTTGATCTCATTGTTATCCCATTCATTATTTAATAACATCCTATTCAACATCCATGTATTTAAATGTTTTTTGTTTATTTATTTATTTATTTATTTATTTATTTATTGCTTGAGGCTGGTTTCTGTTTCAAGTCATTGTGACCTGAGAAGATGCTAGATATGGTTTCAATATTCTTGAAATTGTTGAGGCTTGTTTTGTGTCCTACCTTGTAGTTTATCTTTGAAAGTGATCCATGTGCATTTGAAACAATGTATATTTTACTTCTTTGGTGTGAAATGTGCTATAAATTTCAATTTTGTCCATTTGATCTAGGGTGTCATTTAATGCCTCAGTATCCTTGTTCATTTTTTGTCTGGTGGATCTACCCATTGTTGACAGTGGGGTTGTTAATATCACCTATAATGACTATATTGCTGTCAGCCTCTTTCTTAAAGTCCTCCAAGAGTTTGTTTATATATTTAGGTGTTCCTGTTTTGGGCTCTATATGTTTACAAGTGTGTATGTATCCATATGTTGCGCTGCTCTCTTAAATATTATATAGTGACCATTTTTGTTTGAAGTCTATTTTGTCTGATATAAGTATTGCTACCCCAGGTTCTTTTTTCCATGTCCATTCTTCAAGATTCTCCTCTACAGCCACATTATTGCATGGAATATTTATTTTCATCCCTTCACTTTCAACCATTGTGAATCTTTAGTTTTGAAGTGGGTCTCTTGTAGACAATATATATACAGATTGTGTTTTCTTATCAATTCAGCTACCTATGTCTTTTGATTGGAGCATTTAATCCACTTACATTTAAGTTTATTATTCATAAGTACTTATTCATTGCCATTTTATCCTTTTGTACCTTTGCACCTATCTCTATGTGTATCTTTTTATTAAAGCAGTCTTTTTAGCATCTCTTGCAATGTTGATTTGATGGAGAAATACTCCTTTAGCCTTTTTTTTTTTAAATCTGGGAAGGTCTTTCTTTCACCTTCTGTATTAAATGGGAGGCTTGCTGGGTAGAATGTTCTTGTTTGCAGGTCTTCATGTTTCATTACTTGCAACATTTCATTCCTATCCCTTCTGGCTGGTACCCCTTTCTTTTGTTGAGAAATCAACTGACAGCATTATCAGAGCTCCCTTCTGTTTCTAGCTGTTTCTCCCTTTCTGTCTTTGATATTCTCTCCTTGTCTTTAAATTTTGCCTTTTTTATTGTGATGTGTTTTCAAGTGGGCCCCTTTGGATTCATCTCAATTGGGACTCTCTGTTTCCTGAACTCGAATGATTGTTTTCTTCACCAAGTTAAGGAAGTTTTCTGTCATTATTTTTTTCAAATAGTTTTCCTATCCCTTGCTCTTTTTCTGTTCTTTCTTGTTCTCTATGATGCAAGTATTGTTATGTTTCATATCTTCCCACAACTCTCTTAAACCATCCTCAATTGTTGTGAGTCTTTTTTTTTTTTATTTTGTTGCTCTGTCTGGGTGTTTTTCCTACCCTGTTTTCCAATTCACTGATTTAATTCATTGCCTCATCTATCCTTGGTTTAATTCCTTCTTTTGTATTCTTCATTTCAGATATTGTATTCTTTATTTCTACCTGGTTCTTTTTCATAGTTTCTATGTCCTTTTTCATATTGATGTAGTTCCCACTACGTTCCTTGTAACTCCCATAAAATTCCTTTTAGTTCTAAGTTCCTTGAGCATCCTTACTGTCATTACTTTGAAGTCCATGTCTGATAAATTGTTTGCCTCAAATTTATTTAGCTCTTTTTCTGCGGATTCCTCCTTCCCTTTCATTTGGGGGTTATTTCTATTTCTCCCCATTTTAGTTGACTCTTTTTATTTGGTTCTATGTATTATATTGATCTGATTTCACTCCCTGTTTTGTGGGGTGGCCTTTTGTGGTAAAAGTCCTTTGGGACTCAGTGGTACAGTCTCTTTGACCTCCTGAGCTGGATAATCTAGGGATGCCCTTTATGTAGTTTATGTGGATTCTCCTGTTGTATTTCGGTTTTGATTGTTGTTGGCTCATTCTTTGGTGAGATCTCCCTTCTGGCTACTGCCTGACAGTCTCAGCACCCACCACATCTTGTATGTTGTTGTACAGATGCTGACAGAACAAAACAGAACAACACAGAAAACAGAACCAACATCAGCAAAAATATTCCCAACAACAGCAAAGTCAATGACAAATGATCCACTTTAATAAAGATGGAAAGAGAATAAAAATAAGTATAAAAAAAGAATATGGGATGACTAAAGGAAAAATGTGAGAGGAGAAATAATAGGATTAAGGAATCTTATTAAACAAGGAATCACCACAAAAGGTCAAAGAAAGGGGAAAATAAAATTTAAAACAAAAATAAGAAAATAAAAGATGAAGGCACAATAGTATAAGAAAAGGGAAGAGTGAAATATGAGATTTGATATAAAAATAGTGAAAAATAGGAACAAATTGTAAGAAAAAGAAAAGATGTTAAAAAGTTTGTGATGGAATAATAATGTAAATGATAAAAAAGAACAAAGTGGAATTCATCTCATCAGAGTTTAGTGCTTACCTGCTGGGATCTACTTTTTGGTATGACTCTAGTTTGGTTTGAAGCTGATGTACACCAATTTCAGATTCTATCACTATATAGCTCTAGGCAACCCATTTGAAGCCACAAGCAATCCACCATCTGTGGCTGTATCCTTCAGGCGTGGCTGTGTCTGGAATGGTCCTCACTGCTCTGCACTTTTGTTCTTTTTATCAGCAAAAGGCTCAGGGGTGGGTTATCTAATTTCTAAAAGCACTGGGGTTACCACCTCCACCTGCCTGTAT
>PVJD01010894.1:0-50192 GCA_004026545.1 Mormoops blainvillei
ATATTTGAAGGTACAACTTAAAAGATTTTATTTGGGATGAACATGATGTTTGAAGAACAAAAGTAGTTGAGAGTGATTTCATGATTTTTGGCTTGAGTATGTAGATATATGAAAGGAACTGATTTGGATAGGAGATATAGAAGTTTATTTTTAGAATATTAAGATTGGAATAACTATAAAGCATCTAAGAGGAATTTCAAGTCAGCAGGTGAATATATGAGTCTGGGATTCAAGAAAGAGAAGTCTAGGATGGAGTTATAAATTTCAGAGTCATTAGCATATAGATTGTTTTTAAAGCCATGAGATGGGATAAGATCATTAATGGAGTGAGTTAAGAGAGAAAAAAGTCTAAAGGCTGAACTCTGGGCATACTAACTAAGAGATTAGGGGGATGAGTAAGGAATAGCAAAAAAGTAGAAAAAAAAAACTACCAGTAGAGCGTGGAGTCTAGAAGCCAAAAGAAGAGAGTGTTTGGGGAGGAGAGAGCAGCTCAGTGTTTCAAATGCAGTAGATAGATCAAGAAAATGAGGACTAGGAACTGACCATTGAATTTAGTAACCTGCAAGTCATTAGTGACCTTGCCAAATGTAGTTTCAGTGGAGTAGTGGATGGAAAAAATTATTCAAGTGAGTTCAGAAGAAATGGGGAAGGGAATTGGAAGCAGTAGGCACAGACAACAGTTTTAACACTATTCCCACATGCTGTAATAGATGTAAAGGAATGATAAGGAAGGTGAAGAGAGAATTGTTTTAACAAGAAAGACTGCAGCATGTTTGTATCTTTGTGGGAGTGATTCAGTAAAGAGGAGAAATTGGTGATACAGAAGAGAGAGAATTTCTGGACCGATGGCCTTGAGTAGAGATGAAGACACAGGATCTAATCCACGAATAAAGACAGAATAATTTGTAAGTCATATCTGTTAAAGAGGGGAAAGCAGAACAAATGGGCAGGTAGATATGAATAGGTGGATAATTCGGTGAGAATTCTCTTCTCGTCGCTTGGGTAAGAGTAAAGATGGGGACAGAGATCAAGGAAGCTAGGAGAGAAAGGAGATGGTATGAAAACCATCTGGGAGTCCGAGGGAAAGAATGGACCTGGGAATCTAGGGTGACTTCTGGACAACACCTAAAGGTAAGTGACTATAGACCTGAAAGTGAAACCAGTCACTATGGTGATGTGCTTTTCTTGAACCACCTTCTACCATACAGATGTAGGTGCAGGTAACAGGAATTGAGGGTGCAAGACAGGAACTTTTTAAACATTATGCTAACTGGGTCTTGCCCACTTTTAGATATGCTTGTTCACCTTTGGGGCAGAAGGGCCTGGCCATTGCATTTTTATTTAAAGCATCCGAGATGATCTACTGCAAAGTCAGAAACACATCACTGAAGTATTCCACAGCTTTTGACGGAGTCACTGGAGGTATGGAGTAGTTGTCACTGGCTATAAAGCTAAAAAGGTACATTAAAACCAGTTGTGATTTATTTATCTTAATTAATTCATTTTTGGATAATATCAGCCTACAATTTTTGGACTTGGGGAGGCTCCGAGGATGCTTAGAAAAGACAAGGGTAAATAATGGCTGACGTTTGGCATTTCTACCCTTATTATGGAAAAAAAAATCAAGAAAATTGACATGTAACATTTTTCTGCATTTCATAGTTTTTAAAAAATTATACTAACTTAGATAGGAAAAAATCAATTTTTGGATCTTAATCATATATGTTATATTTTTACACATAGAGGGTTTTTATGCTAAGTTTCAGCCTGCGGTATTTTGTATGCAAAATTTAAGTTCTAACAGAAAATTACTGTGAAGGAGAATATGTTTCATACTTTTAATATGAAACACACTAGAAAGTTTACTGAAATGTTTTTGTCTATGGATAGGTTACCACTGCACAGAAAAAAGGAATGAAAGAAGAGGTAAACATGATGGTTTTTCCAAGATATCTTGAAACAAGATGCCAAATATCTTGTTTTGAAACTGGGTTTTAAATAAAAAGTTTTCCCAAATGTATTACTCCCTGAAGCAGTAAAGACTATGGGTGTATTTACTGTGTTTTGGCAAACAACAATTTCTCAGTCCTCAAAAGCACAGGTAACGTTTTTCTATTTCCAGGAAAGGAGGCATGCCAGTTGCAGGTGTAGAAGAGTTTTGTTTTATCAGCTCATGATGTTAATAATTTGCAGTACTATCTATAGGCTTAGCAGGTACTCTGTGAAGCCTTATTAGACCAATAAATGAGTATATAATATAATGTGATAATCTTTCCCTTTTCTGTGAAAAGTTGTAAAAATTTACTTTGAAAACCAACCTTATTATCTCTTTCTTGTACTGAACAAAGCAGAATTCCCTGTCTTCAATTCAAAGATATTTTATTTGAGCAAAGTTCAAGCAGGAATTAGATAACTCCCTTTTGCTGCTCCTGCTGGCTCTGAAACTACAGAAGAGAAGCAAGAAACCAAATACTGAGGGATATGTTGCACAAATACGACTTCATCTAGACCCTAGCCAGATGCAAACCATTCAAGAAATAAATAATGGCACCAAGGACAGCAAACTTCCAAGGGACGCTACGGACGCCTGTTCCCCCTTCTGTCATTTATGTTTCTGCGGTCAAGGTTCAGTTAAACCACAATTTAGACATCTCCCTGGAAACAACCTCACTGTTACTCTGTTCCAGGAGCACAAGAATTCTTTTGATGAGCTCTAAGAGACTGGTAACAATACCTCCTGAAGGGCCAGGTTGCTAGGTTACACCTTGTTTCCTTGGTCACGGTGACTGCATGGAAGACCCCCAAAAGAGACTGCAGGTTCTTGGTGGACAGCTCTCATATGCCCTCCTGCGAACACGGTGAAAAATATCTTCAGGAAAATAGCTTTATGAAGGCCAGAGGAACTTTGTGCACTGGCAAGAAATGTCTGAAAGGTAAGAAAATGAAATTTTAAAAGTAACCTAAGTCATTACTTGACAGAAAACAAACCAACCAACCAAGATAGCATTACCAGATTAAATTTCATTTAAAAATGTAAAGTCATGCAGCCTGTGTTACTGACGATGGTTGATTTGAGAGAAAAACAAATGTTTCTGCCACCCTCTCCCCAACACCAAGCGACTGGAAAATGCAGTGCAATTTCTATGATCATTGTTGTAACAGAGGGAGATGTACTTAGTGTTTTAGCAATGTTATGTCTATAGATACACAGGGCCCTTTTATCTTATAGCTAAAAGAGGTTGTGTGAATTCTGGCAGAAAAATAAACAAAGACAGCCAAAAGGAAATACTGATTAATTAATATCTACTTCTTACTAGTTAACATTACTTTATATCTATTAGTTAAGATTAAATGAAATTACTACTGCAAAACAACTTGTACTAGCTCATTATAGCCACAAATCAGGCTAAAGAAGAAGCCAAAACCTAACCATTGTTTCCTCACTCCTAAATTTCTTAACTGTTTTATAAATGTTTCTCAAAGCATGCTGATAATTAGACAATACACAATTAGGGAGTTTGTAAGTTTCTTGAATTTTTTTTGTCTTTATATTGATGTATAATCTGGCTCTCAGTTTTAAAAAATGAGATTTTTCACCTTTAGTATTCAGGATTAAGTATATTTTGACTTCATATAAGAAACTTATAACTTTCATTTACTACATATAGCTAAGAGAAGAATCATGCGTAGGCAGGGGTTTGGAGGATGAAGCAATTCTTTTACAGAAGTTCTATTTTTGTTAGCAAACTGTAGATCTCAAGCAGTGTCTAGATATTATGTTGATTTTAATGCTAAAATTGTGTCTTAATTGGGAGAAATGGACATGTGAAATAATGGTTTCTAAATGGATAGAGCTCTATGAAGACTTATAAATTTTATTTTTCCCTACTTGCTATCACCCTTTAATATGCTGTACAAAGAAGAGGTTTATTTGTGAGCTCTGTATAAAATGACCTTTATGAGCCCTATTATTTTTCTAAACTAGTAAATCTTTATAAAATTATTTTAGAAGTGTATTAAAAAGTGATGCCCAGATCACAACTTAGACTTTAACCTTCAATCTTTGAAGGGGGAAGGAAGAAAGGGAGGAAGGGAGGAAGGGAGGAAAGAAATAAGAAACGAAGTTTTCTTAGTGGCAGTATTTTGTTCAATCACATTTCTGAACATCAAAAACCAAGTCTTATACATACCATCTTACTAACGTACAGTCAGTTTCATAGTTTTACCTTTGCTCACAAGCTCTACCTCAATCACATCTTCTCTGTTAGTGTTCACATCCTTCTTCTCTCTTGTGGTGTTGTATGTGGTTGAATTTTCAAAGTTACAACAACATAAGGAGTAAAAAAACATTCCTCAAGTATTAAAGACCAGTAAAGAAACAACTACATATGTGGTTACCACAAATTTCTATGAACTCTGAATATAATCTTGTGGAAAGAGCATAGCAGTATCTCAGTCTCTCTGTCTTCATTGTTTTGGGTATTTGAGTATATCATTTGCTTTACAAATATCAGCAAACCCACTAATAGTTATTGAAGTTTACAAGCCTTCCCTGAGAGAGTTTAATAGGTGTTTTTTCTTTTACTTTTGCTGTACCTTAGCCTGGATGCCTATTGGTGTTCATAGGAATGTTCATGAGTCTGGCGCAACAGAGACATTCACAATTAATAAGAATACAAATTGGGTCACAGAAAATTAAAATATTGTGAGAGATGGAGTAGAAAAATAATTCAAGTATGTTTATCAAAATTATAATTTATTATTATAAAGGTTTAGAATCCGCAATCTAAGTAATATAAGATACATCTGTTAAAATTCTAGGCTTTGGGGACTGAAATACCTTTGAAATATCTGTAAAACAGTTCTTCGGAACACCTTATTGCTATGTTATTATTTACTCAATTTCTGCATTTAGTTTCAGGAACTCAGTTTAGAGCTATCAGAAATTTAAACATAATAATATTCAAATTTAAAAACCTGTTATAACTAACTTACCAATTCAGAAACTGTCAAATTATATCAAATTTCTTCCTGATTTTATAAGAACTGCTTTCAGAGGACTTCCTATTATCTCATTACCATCTTTAGCATGTAGATAGCATAATCATTACTCATTATGCAAATGAATAAAATATAGGCATAGAAAGGACAGAGATTCTGGATTTCAGAAATAAAAAGGATAGTCAAAGAAATCAAAGAGACTGATCTCCTTTCATCTAAATTCAATGCGCTGGAGTCCATGATGACTTTCTGCTAGCCTGTATGTCAGAAGTACCTGGTGTTAGCAAGGTCCCGCAAGATTTGACAGCCTTGCTCAGTATTTTGCAGGGAGAGAGAGGGAGTTTGAGGATTGGGGGAAAGTTTACCAATTGAAAAATAAGAACACTTCCTTTCTTCCTAAAAACAAAGCTCTCATGATGCAACACCAGATATAAATGGAGCATTTAGAAATGAGTCACATGCAGTACAATTTTGATGACCCTGGACATCTGTCTGAAAGGGCCTCCCTGGCCCCCTGTATGGCTGGTGGCCAGCACTACCCCTTTCGATTCAAGAGCCTGGCTTCCCCTCAGAAACTAGGCCATCTGCCACTTCCCCCACTCGTCTGACAAAGTTACATAATCATCAACTTGACATTTTAATTAAACAGATAGCACCCGTTACAGACGGCAATTTATGAGGCTTATAAATTTGTGATTGTAAAGGACATTGCAAACTTCTGATGAGAGGTGCTCATGATTCGATGTTATATTATTGTTGTTTTCACCCAACAGCCTTAGCTCACCTGATTCCTTCGTGTTCGCCATTCTCCATTTTTCAAAACCAAGAATAGATAGCCAATTCAGATAATGTTACCTATTTTAAAGACACTATAAATCACCCCTGATGAATGCCATACGATTTTAGCCATGGCATCTTCTCTGTGGCAGCTTTATATTAGAGCATTAATAATATTAATTCCTCTTTCATAAGGGTTTAGATTTGTAATTTATGATAACAGTTCACTGCAAGCAGAAAGATTAAAAATGAGAAACCAATATACCAACTAAACTGCATGCGTCTGGTTTTATTTTCTTTTGGGGAGGGAAAGTAAGAGAGGGTTTAAAAAATAGCTTGTTATCTAAAATACTGTTCTCATAGGTTCTGCTGAAGGCTTAACTTTTGTTTTCGACAAACAATAACTGCTCAGATGTATGTGTTCTATTAACTAGCACAATTATTTAAACTTAATTGGAGCAATCAGAATTAGACAAATCAATAGTAATGATTTTCCTTAATAACTCCACCCTAAAAATGATACAGCTTTACAGTTAAAGCATCACAATAGCTTATCTGAATCTTATTTGAAACCCAGTGGTGGAAAAAACTTGGTTATTTATTTGTGTGACTTGGGCAAGTTGTGCCACCTCTCTGTGCCTCAGTTCCCTCATCTGTAAAATAAAAAATGATTATATTACCCACTTCATTAGACCATTTCAGTTAGCAAATGAGTTAAACTCCTAGTACACTACCTGGCACAGAGCAAGTGCTTAATAAATGTAAACGATAAAATGACCATCGTACTTATTAGCTGTCATTATTGCAATGTTACAGAACAGAAACAAAAACAAAAGAAGTCCTATCACTCAGGCAGAGTCCACATCATCATCTGAATATTAAAGATAACAAACTGTTCCATGTCTTGCCCAAGGTCACAGCAGAAGCTATTCCTTAGATTCCAAGGACTCACAGATCTCGCAGTTTTGACTTCATTGATGTGCACATTTAATGCAGGTGTAGAGGAACTAGGAGTTTGGGTTCAGTATATAACCTGAAGGATGCCCTAATTTTTCTTTTCTTTTTTAAACTAAAGGATCAGAAATTGCCTTTATTGCTGAGATTTCTTTTTCAAAAGGCAGGCTGAAGAAAAATTTTATATGGAATTTGTGATAGAAGTAACAGAACAAAGAAAATTTTGAGCATGCCCCCAAGTTCTTACCACAAAATCCCAGCATACTACCCTTCACCACTGCACTCTGGTGTAGTGCCCAGGAGTAATATAAAAAAGTAAGGGGAGAAATTCAGACTTTGGGCCCTGCAAAGAAATTTCACACTAGAAGACGGTCTGACTAGTCATCTACTGATTAGAATCTTCTCAGTTAATCTGCCTTTAGCTGAAACTCTTGACCAATCTTCAACCATTCTGAAAGAGAGAGAGAGAGGGAGAGAGAGAGGAAGAGAGAGAGGAGGAGGAGAGAGAGAAAAATGAGAATGGTGGGGATGTTAGTTGCCTAGTGTGTTACCAAACTTTTCATTACCTTCTATCATTAATAATGTCTAGTAGTAATCAGATTAAAGCATTAAGAGTTCTAGTTTAAACTCCAAAATGATTTAATGTAAACTAAGATGATGAGATAATTTTCAGTTACTTTTAAACTTAACTTTCCCTTGAAACTGTTGTGTTTAATCTTATGGTATTACACAAAGAAATGGTAAAAACCCAACCAACTAGATCTTGCTTATCAAATATTTTGATTATGTGAACTTATTATATCCTCTAGCCCTGCTTTGAGGAGATTATACAAGCAAAATAAGACCATTTCTGATACTGTAAATTAAAAAATAAGAGTGGGACTCCCAGTTTTTTCTATTAACTCAACCTCTTACTGTGTAACCATCACTAAAGTTTAGAATCACCAGACACCACTCACTGAAGAAAAATTCAGCAGTGTTCATTATCCTTATTTTCCTGATTTTGTTTTGGTATAAAATGGTTAGTATATTTTACTAAAGATAAATTAACCAATAAAGTCAGTTAAACTTTCATTCTCTGTTTATCCCCTGATATGATATTTTATTCTCCCCATTGTTTTCTCCCCGATTATTGGTGAAAAGTCCTATTATTGATGGCAGGATTTACCTGCTTCAAGAATAATATATTGTGCACAATTTAATATTATTCTTTTAATATTTGTTCATTTGTTTCTATGGCAAGATACTTTGGTAATTTCAAGAAATGATATCTAAACTATTCAAGAATTGTTCAGGTAGGAAAGATATGAGAGGCATACGTTTTCTGACTTTTTCACATAAAACTAAATTCTTTATTTTTATTTAATGGTAGATGGAGGGATCATTTTCTCCTTAATAACAGGACATAATTTTTTTCCCCCAATGGCACAGAAATGCTATTTTTAGAATATGATGTAATGGCTATGCTCATCTACTCTACCAGCTCAATTAATACATTAAAAAGGAAAGACATTTCTATATTGAAGTTCATGAAGGTAACTGTAATATATAAAAGATATGTAGTTTCTTGTAAGCAAAATTTCTAAGAGGCATAATAACTGTGCCATAAAATATAGAATGCTGTCTCTTAAGATTCTTGGAGCCTAAAAAATGATCTATTAAAACAGGCCAGAAATAGAGATATGATTTCTAGTTTTACTTAACATAAAAAGACATATTAAGATATTATTTTTAAATTGACTTAAAATAGTGTAAAGAATCAATTACAGAAAGAGAAATGTATTATCATTGCTGAAGAGAAAAAGAAACCGGTAAGAATAACAATGAATATTTGCCTAGAGAATTTGTACAAGAGACCAAAAAAGACATTTTCTATCTCATGGTATAAAAATGGCAATACAGAGGGAACTGGGTTGTTGTTAAGTGAAACGGTTGAGTAGCATTTCAAAGTGAGTAATATTGATTAAAGAAGTTGACTTTTTAATTTGCTTGCCATCAATTTGAGGAAATATAAGAGGTTTGGTGAAATTTTCAGTGAAAACTTAAGGCCCAGATTAATGGGGAAACCACTTTCGGAGTTTCAGATGCTTGTTTGTGCCTCATCTGTGGGCCCTGTAGCTCCTTGAGAAATGATACTCTGATTTGGGGGCTGACCTCCTCCTTCCTATCTTATGAACCAGAGTACTTGTGTGCTCCAGTAGATCTACTTTTCTAAGGTGTACAATCTATGTAGATAGACATCCTTACCTTTGGGAAGAATTTATCCTAAGTGACCGTTAGCCATAAAAATGTGTTGAAGACAATGATAACATGTGTAAGTCCTTGAGATCTAGATAAATTCCTAAGGTATCATTTATTTCTCCTCTAAATAGAAAAAAAAATGGTGCTTATAATTTATTGTAACCTTTTTTTTCCTACAATAGTGCTTACATTTAAGGACTTTAAAGGAGATATACAAACATGTTAAGCATTTTCTTCCACGTAGCTCTTCAGGTCGAAACACGAACAGTCCAGAGATCTGTCCACTTACCACGTCATCCTACTCGGACCTGAGTGGGTCACAAACTCGGTCAGGTCTGTCAAGGAACAGAACGTTCCATTCACGTTTGGACTCTGGAATATCGTCCCAGGTAAATATTTTTAATTAGACTTTCACCTAATGACAAATTTATAAAATAAACTTTATCCTATATTTAACGCTTTTTAATACGCTTATAGACTCCTTAAATCCACCCTTGTAATTAGGGGGGAATGAATGGTTGATACTCTCAGTCCTGACTTGGAGAGGAAAGGGAACGAAGCCGGGGTGCAGGAAACCGGAGGAGGTCAGTAGAAAAGATGATGACCATAAGAACAAAAATGGCAACCCTTCTTTTCTTTCACTGAGTTAAAATCCTGTCTCGGGACTAAGATTTAAGTCCATCCTTTCTGGAAATTCCTTTGTTAACAAGAGCTTCTCCTCCTACACTGACCATTCCAAGACTTTCTCTAACCCACCTAAGTGGAATCACACATGCTTTTTCTTCTTTCTTTCGTTCATAATTGTTCCACTTATCCCACAGGATCAAGGTGAGTTATTTATGTCTACCTCCCAAAATTATGGAAAATGAGTTTTTAAAGCACAAATGTCATGTTTTATTTAACTTCGTATCCGCAGTGCCTGACAGAGTGCCTGACACATAGCAAATGCACAATGTACATTTTTGGTTTCTTTAATTAATTTTTTATTGTATTTTTGAATAAATGAATAAATTCAAGCATACTCGTTTTGAAAATATTTATTGAACCAATGAATTAGTCAATTCACTATCCCTTAAGGAGAAACAATATTCACAAAACTGCAACACATTGACAACTTTACCAGGACACAAAGAAAAGCAAGGGTTCATGTTCCTACAATGTCATCAATCCCCAAATCACCCACATAACTCCTTTAAAAAACAAAGGTTTTGTTGTTGTTGCATAAAATTAGACACCAGTTGAGAAATGGAAACTATCTCCTCTAATACAGCTTTAGATTAGATTATTTTTTCTCAGCAAGAGCCTCAAGGAATACCACAAAGAGGCAATGTACTGTGAGAATTTAAAGAAATTTTATTCATTGATAGAAGCAAGAAAAAATATTCCAAAAGCACATAACAGGTTGGGAAAGAAGTTTCAATAAACATGTGAACTCAACAACCAAGAGTAATCCAGGCACTACATTCTTCAATAACCTAAAATGCATAAATGCATTTATGCTTCTTAGTTGGTTGTTTTTTTTTAATAACTCTAAAGAATGAGTGAATTCTTTGAAAGCATGTTAGCAAATCCTCAGGATATCTCAAATACTCAAGCATTAATATTTTAGTGTTTCTGTTATTAAGGTAGATTTTATTATTAGTTCTATTTTTTAAATGAAGATATTTAATTATGTTCTGGGACAAACGAGGTCATTCAGTGAATAAGTAATTAAGATAAAAGATCAAAGCTAAATGATTATTAAAAAGCCACTTCTTCCCAATTCCTGTTGAGACAGCTTTTTCCAAATTCTGCTTTATAAGATACACAGTCCCATACTGCTCCAAGAATAAAAAGTTCTATGTTTTAAAAGTTCAGAGGAACACTTTGTAGTGTAGACTCACAATATATATTAGAATGCTAAAGTCTCCAAGAAATCTGGTGAAAAAGAGAAATGCTTAACTTGGTTTAATTCAGAGCCTCATAAGCTATTAATAGGCGAAATGTTTTTTATGTTAGTATTAGTCACACAAATTTACAGCTCAAGCAAAGCATAAGCTCTGTGAAATGCTGCTCTGTAAGATGAATGCAGTTGTTCCAAATACCTCCGTGACATTCCTTTAAATAAAGTATTCTGGATTTGTTTGCATATGTGTGTAACACTGGCTAACAGAAGAATGAATCCATGGTGTGTGTATGTAACATAATTATCTCTTCCTAGTAATATGTCTTTTCCATTCGTATTACCTTGAAACTACTATAAGCTGTAGAATATAATGGGAATTGTGATCAACTACAACCCCAATAGCTGTAAACAATATAAAATTGCCCTAACTGTGATTTTGGCACATATTTTGGTCAGTTTTGTACTGTTTAGAACAAGAATGATGACCAGACATGAAATAATTTATTCAGTACTAGCTACACATTTTAAGAGCAATGTCAATAAACTGGAACTCTTCCCAGGGAGAACCACATGTTCTTCCTAGGTATTGAATCATTTGCAAACCATGATCTGTGAGTAATAATTGAATGACTTAGGAAGAATATGACAATGGTTATCAAACCTTTAAACAGTAGTCACATGTGAAGGGATTCTTTGGGGCACATAGAATGAAGAACCCTTAACCATTAGAACTGTTAGAAATGGAATGAGATTCCTTATGAAATACTCAGTAATATTAAAGGACAATTTACCAGAGGTGGTGTGAAGTGGACTCATGAATGGGTACATATACTTATTTCTGCTACCAATCACCTTCAAACATAAATCAGTTGCAGGTATTGGAGATGCAAAGTTGAATAAGAATACATAGTTTAGATTAGACTAAGGTGACTTCTATGGGCACACCATTAGGTACTTGGAGTTCCATTTGGCTGAATGTTTGGCATGGATTTTCATTGCTTTTACACATAAAAGTAAATGAATTATATATTGCCAGGTGATATTTTCCTTCTCTCTTATTTTAAAGCTTCCATCAGATTCCTTTAAGTACCTCACTTGGCACGAGGTAGAACAACATGACATTCAAGGAAGTCAACTGCGTTGCCCAAGAGTAAGAGAAGGTAAAAGAACAAATGTGTGTATTCTCTGAGTACATGCTCTGAGTACATGTTTTTGTGAATTAAAAGACATTACTTGAAAAAAAGATATTTATAGGTAAAAATTTTTTTTCAAGATTACGGAATTATTAATTTAGTGAAGCCACCTTTAAAAGCATATTGTAATACAGGGTTTAGCACAAATAATGCCCCTTTTTTATTACACAATCATGAACATGTAATTCTATAACATAATAATATCACACTCAAGCACACCATATGACATTTTAGGTGAATTGTTCAAATTAAAACTATAAATTATTACACCCATATTATTACTAACCACACTCAAGCAGGGCTTACTTCTGCCAAACCCTGTATCTGATTATAAAAATAATAGATATTCAGTATTAAGTATTGGAAAATGGATAAAGAAGCACCTACAATTCAACTTTCCAGAAATATTTACTGCGACTTTTATATCCAATTATGCTTTCTTTGAAAATCATAAGCATACAAGTATATACTTAACATAATTGTATGAACAATTTTGAATAAGTGAATAAGTATTTTCACTTATCTCAATATTGTGAGCATTACCCAAAACATGTTTATAAAAGGCTGCATACATTTTCATCACATGTATATTAAACTTATTGAACCAATGATCTTTTCACAATTTAGTTTATTTACTATATTTCATGAGCATAGACAACACTGTTACTTTAATGGATGACTTTAACGTGATTTAATTCTATCCTTTTTTTAAAGCATTCAAAGAGAGTGCATAAACCAAGCCATCTCATTTTAAATTTTCACTAAACACTTTAAATATGATAAAATAACCAATATTTTAATGTTCCCTTTTCATCTTCAGATTTTATGAGTGAATTAGAGGGACAGTGTGAAGAAGCATGAGCTGCAGCCCCTGATATACATAATTTGATTAGTATTAGTAGATTAGTTTTATTTCTATAAGTAGCTTTCAACAGATGATAAATTATGTAGGAACAGAGACCATGCATTTCTCATTGTTTCCTTTGCATCCTCCATAAGCTGATGAAATAATATTAGACATAATTCCTGATTCAGTGAGTATTTAGTTTCTATAAAACACCCAATATCTTGGCTATCTTCTGTCTGTATTTTCAGACTGGCCATTATATTGTACAATTATTGTTCTGGTTTGGAAAAAGTTGTTATAAATATATTTATCTGCCTATTTTCCCCTCTCCGTTGCATTACTTTACTCACACAGTACCTTTCTTCTCTTAGTCAAACTCAGTTGACAAAGGGAGACTAAAATAGTATCATTTTCTGAAACTTTGAGTAAAGCATGTTCGTATGTTTTAACTCTGTCAGCTCTCTTTGCAGCTAAGCACTGACTCCTATTTTTAAAAATATTAGTAAATAGTATAACTAGAGGAAATTTTGATTTGTCCTTTGGCGACTGTAGAGAGAATATTAACTCAAAAAGCAAGAAAATACGGGGAATTATAAAGAAAGAAAGAAATCCAGAGGAAAGGAGGCAGTGGGTTGCACATGTAAGGAATTCATCAGCAAGAGGAACACTGACCACCTGAGGGACTAAAGTGGGCTGAGTTCAGTTGGTTCTTAAACTTTAATTAAACTGGTGTGTGAAAATGCAGATTCCTGGGCCATGTTTCCCCCAGCTCTGATGTAGTTAGCATGGAGTGGGTCCCCAGTGTCTGCATTTGTAAAAAAAAAAAAAAAAAATCATAGGAAATTATGTTGCAGATTATCTGAGGGCCATACAATGAGAAACACTGGTTTAGGAGGTTTGGAGCAAGGGAGGGAAGGAAGAAATTTGAATACAAATCAGAAGATTGATAAGGTTAGGGTACTGGCATTTATGTGTGTATGAGGGAAGTGGTTGATGACCGTGGCAGCTGCAATAAAAAGAAATTGTGACCTGAGCACAGAAGGAGAGTGAGATTTAGAGAGGATTGCAGAATTGAAGAAATTGCAGGGGATGATCAGAGAATAAAACATAGGAGTAAGCTGAAAATGAGCCTGTGTAAAGAGAGACCAATGACCTCCCTTCTTCCTTGATTTAAGCAGCCAGGTCATGTGTGGAGGTCATCTCTCAGCAAAACCAATCCCACATAATGACCCAGTGGTCATTCATGCAGGGGACATCATTGCCATGCAAAGATAAGGCACATTTTCCTGCTATCGATCATTAACAACACCCAATCTCTGACCAAGTGAGTAGTCATAAAAGGAATGGAACATGATCTAGGGGATGAAAAATACTGGGAAATTCCATCACCTCAAACCATGGAGAAAACAGCTGTCCCTTGTTCATAATTTTAAGGGTGTTTTGGGGCGTGTGTGTGTGTGATAGCAAACAAGTGCTTTTCAAAAGTATCCTGATGAGAATTGCCCTCCTCCTAGCTTAGATCCTGAAAGATCCATCAAAACTACTTCAGTTGGGGATCAACTGTCCCAATTGTAAGTCCAGGAACCACACAGGTTCCTAAGAAAAGAAAGGTTATCTGGTGTGTGATAAACAGTAATTTCCCAAGACTTTCATTGAAAGATCAAGACTGACTTAACTCCTCCCAATTAACTTAAGCAAAAGAGCAAGTGATTGGCAGAATTCCTTTAAAGAATAAATGCTTTCTGTTTGAAAAGCCCTGAGCAGGTTCATTCAGTCACTGATGTTACAAATGGCAAATCCAGCGAGGGGACCAAGAACAATCTCAGTATAAGCAGGGGGAAGCCAACATTCTTGGGCTGTCAGATATTCCAGATTGTCATTCTCAACTGCTAAGAAATATCTTCAATAACTAAATGTGAGGAAACAAAATCCAATTTAATGCAACTCCTTACAGTGGAGATGACCTTTGGTCTCCAACTTCAAAGAAACCTTTGAAAGCTGCTTTAAAAAAATAATTGAAAGAGCAGAAGATCGATAGAAGTCAAACAAACAATACAGGGCAGAGTTTAATGAACTCTGGAGTACCTATTACACAAAGAAAGTTACCAAATTTGGGGATGGGTATTAAAGGCAATAGATCCCAAGATCTCCTCAGTCAATTAGGTGATTGTTCCAGTTTTTGTAGTTCTGTGACTTTTAACTGCAATCATCCTAATAAATGAAGAAAATAATTTTCTTTTTTTTAATTTTTAAAAATAATTTTTAGAAGATTTTATGTATTTTTAGAGAGATGGGGAGGAAGGGAGAAAGAGAGGGAGACAAACATTGATGTGTGTGAGAGATACATTGACTAGTTGCCTCTTACATGCCCCTTATCAAGGACCTGGCCTGCAACCGAGGCATGTGCCCTGACTGGGAATTGAGCCAGTGACCCTTTGGTTCGCAGACTGGTACTCAATCCACTGAGCCACACCAGCCAGGGCAAAGATGATTTCCTAACACAAGAACATTGTACTTGTACATTGGTTGAGATACTGCCACCTTCGGAATTAGGTTATTTCCTGGATGGCAAGTAGTACAGTTCATTATGAGACAAATGTAATACCTTGGCTTCCACAGGTGCCTAATGAAAGAACTGATGTGTGTGTTAAAATAATGAAATATTGGAGTCTCTCTCTTATTACCTTCCATAAATCTTTTCAGGAATGAATTCTATTTCCTGTCAGAGCCCAGACAAACCTGCCACAAAAACAGTTTGCTCCTGGTGCCTTCAGCATCCTCTTTCTGGATTTTAGTGCCACCTTTGAAATGAGGGGAATCATACACTCCAGAAAAAAATAGGATATTAGAAGTATGTACCAAGGGTCCCAGGTGTGACTCATACCCTAACATACTGTTAGGGCTGGGAGGAAATTGAAATCGTTTAGTGTAGGATTGCTGTCAGAGGTCTGAGTGACATGACAAAGTGAGTTTGGGGTAGCACAAGGGTTTAGGGGTTTATGGCAATAAGAAAGCATATGTTGGTTTCTAATAGTGTTTTGGTATTGGAAAAGAATTAGAAATCTATTTTTACATAGCATTACAAACTTGAAACAAAATGTTTCTCATCCAGTTCAACTCACGTCAGGCCCTTGATTCCGGTTGTCCTTGTATTTCGGCACATGTAGAAAACAGAAGCTCAGAAAATTAAACTTAGGCACCTGAAGTCGACAATTACCTAGGATCCAACTCCAGATTGGAAACAGGGTATCTTTTCCCTATCCCTGGAAGTTTTGTGCAAACTTAATTCAGAGGACAGTAAGGTGGGCAGATAGTGGGAAATGAGTTTGGAAGTGGAGATTGGCAAGGCTGTGGGAAACCTCGCCTGACAAGCTAGGATATTTCCTCTTTATTTGATAGGTAACAAGACATTTCTGAAATGTTTTGAATATATGAGTGCTACGGTGAAGCTGTAATTTAAAAAATGCTGTATGACAACTGGCATCATTTATTTTGAAGGAGAGCATGGCAAACAAGGAGATCCAAGGGAAAGTTACATTCAGGTAGGAAAATATGAGCGTCTGGACACTGACAGGAAGGGAGATCCTCAAGGGGAAAACACTAATTAAATTGAGATACAAAAGCGAAGAAAAATCAGGAGTGACTTCACATCCCCAACTAGAAAATTATACAAAGATTAAAGTCACTAGCTGGTGATTTTCTCATTTGCCTGAGCTAGAAATAATTCATGTAGGTTAAAGTTTTATTCCTTTTCTTACTGCTTGCGCTATTTGAGCATTATATGGATCAAATCATAATGTCCTCAATCCAAATTATTTTTGGTATATTTTATTGATTATGCTATTACAGTTTCCCATTTTTTTCTCCCCATTATCCCCTCCACCCCGCACCCCATCCCATCATCCCTACACCTCTTAGTTCATGTTTATGGGTTGTATATATCAGTTCTTTGGCTTCTCAATTTCCTATACGTTTCTTAGCCTTCCCCTGTCTATTTTTTTTGTGTCAATATTTTCCTGCCACCACTTCCCTCAATCCCACCCACCCTCACCTTCCACCCTCAGTCCTTCCTCTTCTTGGCCTTGTCCATGGGTCCTCCATGCATGTTCCTCGATGACCCCTCCCCTCCCTCTCCCCTGTTATCCCTCTCCCTCGTACCCTCTGACCACTGTCTGTCCGTTCCTTATTGCAATGTTACTGGTTATATTTTGCTTGCTTGTTTATTTTGTTGATTAGGTTCCACTTATATAAGTGGAAGTTTAGATCAACAGGTCAAATACCAAGAGAAGATGTCAGTCCTCTTGTCCTAAACCTACTTCCAGGACCTTCCCTTGTGACTTTTGCCTAGGACCATCTGCAGAAGAGCCCCTCCTCATGCAGGAGGAGGGGACCTTGCCTCCACGGAAAAAAGTCTGTGAAAAAAACAAATGGGAAACATGGCTGCAAGAAAACTGGGAGGACTGCAAGGTAAGAGTTAAAAACAAGCAGAAAAAAAGAACCTATTTTCTTCATTGATTAAATCAAGACACATTTTAAAGGGCAATTACCGGGATAAATATTTTAAGCATCTCTTCCTGATGAGGGACCAAGCCCACAACCTAGGCACCTTCCCTGACTAGGAATTGAACCTGCAACCTTTCACTCTGCAAGATGACATTCAAACAACTGAGCTATACCCATCAGTGCCCTTAGTGATCTTTTTAAAGATAGAGATATTTATATTTCCTTAAAAATAGTAAATTATTTTGCTTCTAATTTTTAAAAAGGGGATTGTCATTTTATAATTTTTGTTGACAGGAATTGATAGTAAGATTGTGGAAATAAAAAAGTTAAGCTGACTTTTAGTAATAGAGTTTTCAAGAACAATGCTAATACTGAGAGTAGTTTTAATTTCCTTTACATCAAAGTTAACTGATGTTAAAAGTAAAAATAAAATATCAACTATCTTTGAAATATGCTAAGTCATTTTTAGGTATGTATCTCCAGTTGCTTTGAAACAAAATCGTAGTGTTCATCTTTTGAGTGATGATATCTTACTCCAAAATTTTTATAAATGTGAATTTTTTTTTAGTTTTCCCTAGGAGACTAAAGATGACTAATCATTAAATCAGTAATTCCCAAATAGAGCTTTATCCATTTCACTCTCCACCGCTAGAGAATTTCAGAATCTGTTGGAGAATCCTACCCTCACCCTCTCACCCCCAACATTTTCATCAGTATTCACCTTGAGAATCTCTGCAACAAAATTGTGAGTGTTTGGATATGTGAATATTTTAGAGGACAAGAAAAAGGACAACTACTGGTTTAAATAACATAAACAATATATTCTTAGTTATTGACTATTTTTAAAAGTTGACAAACAACTTGCTTTTACTTTTTGTTTTTCCCTTCAGAATTTGAACATTTCATTTCAGGATTTGGGGGACCCTTATCAAGTGACAAATTTTAACAGAATTCTTAGAAGACTAATTCGAGTTGAAACCCTCTGGTTAGTGGATAATTCACTGGTGGATTTAAGTGCCATAAGATTGCCAAGGTACCTGTTTCCTAAAATATCTAGTTACTAAGATAAAATCAAATCTTTGCTATTTGTGGACATGTGACCATGACTACTGTCTGTACATGTTGTGGTTCATCTCATGTGATCGGGTCTTAGAGCTAATAGTGCTAAATGATTCCTGGGCAAGTCAAAAAGACAAATTCGTATATCAAAATATCATACTTCAGAGAGAAAAAATCTATTATTTTCCAAATGAACGTTGTTATTATCAATATTTAGGGGACTAATTTTTAATGATAGAATCACAATGACATTAAAAGCTGCTGTTTCTTCCATCGTAAACTAGAAATGCAATTACATTACATATACATTATTGTTGTAAGATAGCAATTTTTAGTCAGTCATTTCTACTAGGGGGATCCCCCAACAATGAAATTATCTTCTGGAGGGCAGGTCCCTTCTAGTAGAGGCTTCCCTAACTAGGTGAGTGTTCTAGGAACCCATCTGTATCAGTGCACCGGCTGGAGTTGTTGTGAGAGGCTGAGTTCAGCTTCAATGGATTTTTTTTTTAAGACACCTTCAGTGTATTTGCCCATTTCATGATGAGTGATTTACAAGCCCACCCGCCCACACCACACTGAGTATTCAGCAGTTTTTGACCAAAAATGGTATGACCCCCTGACTCAGCCTCCGTATTCACCCAATCTTGCCCCAAGTGGTTTTTTGTTTGTTTGTTTCCTGGGATGAAAGAAGTCCTCTAAGGGAAACACTTTGCTGATGTGGAAGAGGTGAAACAAAAACAGTAGTGCACTAAAAGGCATCAAAATTGACGAGTTCAAAATCTGTTTTGAGCAGTGGAAAAACCATCTCAATAAGCGTATTACGTCAAGTGGAGAGCACTTTGAAGGTGACTGAAGTTTGAATATGTAAGAATAGATACACAATTTTCACTAAATAAATTCTGTTTTGGGGGGTTTCCCCCTCATATTGAATACGGGTAATTGTACAGGGAAATTGTACAGGGCAAAACATACAAGCAATTGACAGCTATCTTAGCTCAGGGTCACCTTCTAAAGGAGGGGTGGTGTTAGCAATAAGAACAGTGACAGAAACACATTTAAAAATTTTTAAATTATGTAGACTCCTTAGTCTTCCAAGGATCCCAAGATAGTCTACCTCTTCACTCTGGATTGCGTGAGAACCCTTTTAGCAGAGAGTGGCTGTCTGCTGCATTAGACAGAATGGGTTGGTGGAGTCGGCTTCGGCGGTTGCAGATAAGAGAACCCAGGAAAGAATTAGGTGACAAAATTGAGCGGCCACACGTTTCTTCTCCTAAGAAGACCTTTTAGTTTTCTTTTATATAAAAGGGCTTTTTTTTCCTGAAGTAAAATGTTGTTTTCTCAGTGTAGAATTTAAGTACAGAAAAGTAGAAAGAAAAAAACTCCCATAATCTCACAATTTAGAAGCAGTACTCTTCACAAGTTTTTACGTTTCTCTGTGAGAACGTTCCATGCTGAGATCATATGCAGTCATTCACTCTTTCATTCAGAGCCCATTGAGCATCCACCATGGGCTAGAAAAGACAACAGATTCCTATGCTCAGCAAGCTTACAGTCGCATACATCCTGCTTATTAGCTCCTAATATGTTAATGTAAATATTTCTCCTTTCTTACAATTGTCATTTGTAGAAAACATCACTGCCACTCCTTTGAGGAGTTATGGTCTTGGTGGGACATACATACTGGTCCTATGCAAGAGTGGGAATTAATCATCCTCATTAGGAGACAAATGACAAGGTGTTTGTATTTTGTATGCAGCTGCCGAGTTTTAAATATGAATAAAAATCATCTCACATCTTTCAAACAATTGCCAAAGATACCTCAGATCCAGCATTTGTCCTTGGCCGAGAACCACATTGAGACTCTCACTGGGCTCTCCTGTCTACGGTGCACTCCACTAGAATCCCTTGTGCTCAAGAGGAACCCTTGTGAATTTTACCTAAATTACCGGAAACAGTAAGACCACAAGTGCCTTATGTCACCTTTTTGTACTTCACTGAATACTTAGTATGGGTTGGATGTTTAACACTTCTAATCTCCTACAGAACTTTGAACTGATGTTTTTTGGGTTTTTTTGGTCTTTAAAAAACTCTTTAATACACTCTTTATTAATTTGCAATTGCTGTACCAATTTTAGGATCCTCTTGTAATGTGACTTATATACAAAGATGTTTTGTTTTAGATGCTCAGGTGCTATGCATTTTCTTTCATAATGTTTAATAGATATATGTCTTTAAAAATTCTAAATGTAATTCCTATCAAGGTCTACGTGACAATCTCGTAAACTGTTTATTCTCTGGTTTCATTTTCACTCCTTTGGGCCACAGGGAATCATTAAGTGAATACAAAGAAGTAACTGATTCAATCTACTCACGTGGTTGAAAGAGCTTGAAACCATGCCAAGAATAAGCCATTTTTATTCCTTTGTCATTATTCAGAACATTCCTAATGATAATAATGGAATCTAAACAAACTGGGAGTGTGCACCAAGTAAAATGACTACCTATTTATCACCAGCTAATTCCCAGTACCATTATTAGCGTACTCACAGGCATTAAAGGATATAAACAAGCAACTGAGTTCTTAAACCTGTATTTGCCCCTTATGACCACAAATCATCTCATCTCTCAGTTTGAATCTCTTCTACAAAGGTTTAGATCATCTCTAGGTTACATTCGTGTCCCATGATTATAGTCCTTTATCTACATCCAATTTCAATAGAAGACACAGTTCTCATTACCTTTCTTTCTCACACTGCCGTTTCCCCATGACAACGACTGTAATCCAGAGGTCTGCATAATATTAGACTCTTCGACTCCTGATGTACAGTGAAAACCTGTCAAAATAAAAATTCTAATCTCTGTTGTTACTACATAAATTTCATTCCTGCAGTTGTCTTCCTTATGACTATAGTCTGAGAGCAAAATTTCATGTTATGTGATAATGAATTCTCAAAGCACTTTTTCATAAGTGAAAACTAGCAACACATTTCCTTTAATATTTAACTATAATAATGTTTTGAAGTTCAAAACCATATTTTCCACAGTCAGAGGGGGTTTAGCTGGACATTTTAACATTATTCATAAAAAATCACATTTTCAGTCATAAAGGTAATTTATTAGTATTATATGTCATTTTTGTTAATTTATATGTGAGATTTTATAAAACATTTTAGCCCCAACTCAATCACTTTCCTCCCTTCAAAGAATGCCTTACAACAATAGTATTAAGATTAATTGTCTGAAATCTGATATACCCTGAGGTCTCACTATAAATCTGTCTTTAAAATTCATGATGTGGTATAGAGTTATGTGGGAATGAAGGATATAATGAGGTTCTTCTACTTTTCTAGTATTAAGTCTCTTGGATTGAGTCCAAAGTAGATATATACTGACATTCAAGCTCTAAAAAGCAAGGGTGTATTGACTTAAATAGCACAGCATTACTTTAAACAGAAAGATGTGGTCATTTTAAAGTTTGAGGAAAGGATGTAAGTATCCACTCCTGCTGAGGAACTAAGCTGAAGTCCCAAGTTTATCCAAATTGGGATTTAGTCGTCTAGCCAAAGTCCACACTTCGAACATTATAACAGCATTCATTTTGTCATTGGGTACCTTTGTGCCCAAGATTTGGGCCATACCTCCAATGGCCTTTTGCATTATGATCAGAATTATTTAAATGTGAGTTTTCTTGATCACTGTCACCTAAAATTGTGACTGTCTTTCCCTTCCTCCTCTGTTTCAGATCCTCCAATAAGAAGACAGGACAGTTCCAAAGTGAAAGGAATTAATGATAGAGCTAATAGTGTAAGTGCCAGCAGGAAGAGGGCAGCCCCACTTCCTGGAATACCCACCAGCAAACCCTTCTGCCAGTCTTTAGAAGCCAATGGGATGTTAGTTCAGCAGGGTTTGATATTTTAAAAAGAAGTAGTTTTAAAAAGAAGTAGAAGAAGTAGAAGAAGTTAGATGTTTCTGCCGGCTAAGTCTAAACATTGGAGCCAGAAGACTTAGATTTTAATCTTTGCTCCGTCATCTACAGGCTTAATAATTTTGGATAAATTCCTTAAAATGAGCAACAAAAGCCAACCGGACAGGGCTGTTGTGAGGATGAAATGAGATAATATGCAGAAAGCATTTGGTGCTAAAGGAATCATGCAGCCAATGGGAGTAGCCAAGGAGGTCAGCATCTCTTGACATGTCTGCTGAGATGTTCCAGTATCTTTCATCCTGGGAAAATCCCAGTGCCATACATTTCCTCTGACCTGAGTTCCTAGACTTCCCAGATCTAGAAAAGTTGTCCACTGGAAAGGAAATGCTGCTTTATAACTCTGCTAGGTATATGACTACTATTTAACTGAGTTAATGTGAAGGACAGTCTAAATTTGAAATTTGAGCTTCAGAATTCTCTCTGTCAGGAGATAACCGAGAATAATATTATTTCCTACCCCCCTCTTATACCTCTCAGTCAGAATTCTTCCTTAACTATCACCGAACAACATGGGCTTGCTTTACTTTTTCTTTTTAAAACTTCCAATGTTATACCATGCACGTATTATCATGACCTCATTTGTTCTTTCATGGTTAGTGAGCTAAATCCACTCATTAATTTTTTCCCCTTAATAGGACTTTGTAAAAACTGGAATTAAATGTCTTATAGAAACAGGCCATATGCAGCCACACTTCTCTGACCAATAGTTAACAAATCGCGGGCTGTCTGGCTGCTCCCTGCGAGCACGCGCTCCGGCACAATGGACATGAGCAGTATTTTCTTTTAACCCCATCGCAAAGATAAGGGAAAGAGAATAAAGTGATGGCCACTCATCTTTCTCACAACAGTGATCAAAGACTGCTTATTTATAAAGAGAATAAGTGAACTACAATGCCTTTGTTCAATAGTTACTCACTTCTCCTTTTTAAATTTTTCTTTAGAGTGTTCTCCTGTTTGCCAAACTTAAAAATGCTGGATGGGATCCCAAAGCTTCCAGAAGATTCTCCACCACCAGAAACCAATATTTTTTCAAAATTATGTATTGTATCTTAATGCAGTTTGTATAGAAATAAAGCCATCAACATTGACCGTAAAAGCTAATAGACACAGGAAACGCGTGACTAAATATGGCAATTTATTATAGATATTGTGTATTTATAATTTGCCTTTGAATCACTGATTTCCAGCTTTTAAAAAAATTCTATAACCTGTCAGTAAATAAAAACCCGAGTATATACATAAAATTAATTTTTGTTTAGTAGTTATATACATCAAACACTAGATAAATATATAATGTATATTTTAAAACATTGAATAATGGAGATCTGTAAATGATGGGACAAAAATTGAACATGAATAAGTGCTCTAAGTTTTCCTCCATGCTCCAAGAAACTCATCTGGTCCACTCCCAGGACTATGAGCCCCTTGTCTGCGAGCACTGCTTTAAGTATCGAAACCCATCGAAAGAAAAAGAAGCGATCAGAAATGCCCTGTGTTATTATTAAGCCACATACATTGGATTCTCCATTTTAAATGTTCTTTTGTTCATTAGTGCCGTTTACACAATATAAATTTGGGAAAGTCCTAAGCCATATGCTATTCATTAAATACAAAGTAAACAATAATGGTAAAGCTTTTTTTGTTTAGAGAATTTCTTAAGTGTGATTTTAAACTGCTTTCCTTATATGTTAATGAGAAAGAGCACAATTTAGTTTAACGGCTTTCAAACTTCAGAAAGGTTAACAACTAGACCAATTCATGACCTTGTATTTTTATTTATTTACAAAGGTCAACTTTGTTGCAGAACTAAGGTTTTCCCAAGATGGTTCATGGATTAACCAGGGAGCCTAGCAAGAAATAAAAATATTTTTCTGGCTCATTCTGCCATGAGTGAGTGCTGCTTATAACATTTTACAACAAAGATTTTAAAAAGATCAAGATACAATCCCTTACCTCGAAAATCTTAAGAATGGCTAAAGAGGACAGCACACATTAATTTAACTCTAAATTACATAAAGCCACTTTGAAGACTTTCTAGAAAGAATATTATGTGAGGTGGACATTGTAGGTGGCAGCAGGTTGTTCCAGGGAGTAGGCACGACATGAAAAGGGGCACAAAGTCCAGAAAGTGTGTGCGTCAGATGGGAATGGACCTGGCTGTTAAGTCAAAGAAGTAGATTGACAAGAGATTTAAAAAAGTAATATTAATAATAATAGCTACAACTTCCAAGCATGTGCTATGTATCAGGCACAGGAGAGGTGTATATCCATTATTTAAATCCTCAAAATACTGTGAGGCCCCAATAACTCTCATTTCATAGGTAAGGATAACTGAGGCTCAGGGAGGTCACACAGGTAGGTCACACAATTATTACCTGGCAAGGTCAAGATTCAAAGCCTGAACATCTTTTAACAGCCTTGCTGTATCTTTTGATAACATAGTTCTAATTTAAAATTTTTTGTGTTTTCACGGGCAGCTTTCTCTCCTATAATTCATCATAAATACTAGCAATTAATCACAATCAAGTACTCACCATTTTTTTAGCATACCCAAAACTTTTCTTATTCAAGTTTTTCCTTAGTTCTGCAATACTTTTTCCTTGAAGGTACCTCTGAGAAATCTTTACTTCTTTTGATGCTCACTTAAAATATTATCTCCTTCAAAAACCTTCTCTCATCTTTTTCAATCATTTGTTTCCTCTGCAGGTCCATAGTACATTTTTATGACATGTTTTCTTAATAATTCCCCCACTTATTTTTTTCTAAAAAATTGTACCTTGCCTGCTTTCCCCCCCAAAAAGGCTTCAATCATGAGATAAATAAGAAATCGGGGCACACTTCACTTTAAATGTTGATGCATGTATCTTTCTGCCTCTCTAAATCAGGGTAGAAAAATATTTTCTAGAAAGAACTAAAAAGTAAGTATTTTAGTCTTTTTGGGCCATGTAGTCACTAAATAATTACTCTACCCTGCCTTGTAATGCACGGGAGTTGCCATAGACCGTATGTAAATTAATGGATATGGTTCTGTCCCAATAAAAGTTTACAAAAACTTGTGACAGTGTGTTGTTTGCTCACCCCTGCCCTAAATTTTAAGGTCATGTGGTTGATTTGTTTACTCTTCACCCATATCTACTGCCCTCCCTGGAAGAGGTATCTACTTCCTCTGTTCCTTAAAGTCAGCTGTCAAGCAACTTGATTTGGCCAGTGAAATGTAGTATGACATAGATAACCTGTAGGCAGAAATTTTGAGAACCAGGTTGTGCTTTGTCACTCTTTCTTTGTGCCACACTAGCAGGCAAATTTCCAGGTCAAGGCTGTTCCATTAGCCTAGGTCCTGCAGTGAATACGATGTGAGCAGACCCACGTTCATCCTACAGAGATATACAGAGCAAATGACAGTAGACTTTTGCCATCGACCCCTGCAATTCCATTTGATGCTATGCTGTAGACTGGTCTTTCTCAACTAATACAGCGCCTTAAATTTAGGGAGTGCAATTTAACCTTTCAATGTTGTGCCCTCCCACTACTAAATAGCACAGTAAGCACACAAAATGTTGAGTAAATGAATAAATACCTATTACAGAAAATTATTACTTGAGTGGTAGATTTACCAGGTAGGATATAACTACAATAATTTAAGTGAAATGTATCAAAAACTTTAAGGCAACAGTGTTGGAAATAGAAACAAGTTATGAAGGCATGAAAAATTTGGGCATTATGACAGCCAACAAATTATTTTAGTAAGCTAGTTTCAATTGACTTGTCTGTTACAGACAAGCAAAAATATCCTAATTGGCAATGAAAATAATGGATTTCGTATGTGGAAGGTAGGAGTTAATGGGTGCTGGGTTGCTATGAGGGAGAATGGCTAACCTCACTGATAAATAAGCATCTCTAGATGTTTGTCACACTGTTTCTAAGAGGTAGCCTGTGTTGAGCTGCAATCTGATGTTCTAATCTTAAGAGACACAGGTTCTATGGGCAATGTGGCCAGAGGGGGTTGACTTAAGTTGATGATGCCTACCTAAGCCAGATTGGCACTGACTGAAGGGAGGCCAATGAACTGAATACCATCGAACTTAATATTGAGCTTATTTACTCATTGCAGTGGCAGCAGCTCTAACAGCTATCAGGGGTGACACGTCCAATAATGGTAAACTATCACTCTAAGTAAATCTGCTCACATGACCTGTGTAATATTTCCTTGCATATTCTAGCTATATTCTATTTAAACATACTGGGAGACATACTCTATTGGGAAATATGCAAGGATTTTTACTAGCAATAGAGCTATGTTTGTGAGAATTATTGGTTCATAGGCACCAAAGAGGACTGACTTATACCTATATTCTATTTAACTCAACAGAACCACACCGAGTTCCCATTCTAAAGCTTCTAGGTACATCCATCCTTCAGAAATATTCAGTTCTTCTTCAGTGTGCTGGAAGTAATAGGCATAAAAGGGATGTCCTAGTGCCTCCTAGCATCTCACAACTAATTTTGTGCCTCAGTCTCATCCTTCCTTTGAATAACGCATGTGTGCAGGTTCAAGATTATCTGAATGGCTCAGTTCAGAACAGTGGCAGAGATTAAACTGTATAGATACTACAACTTTTTGACAGATGACACAATGCAAATAACTTCTTTATTAGAAAATAATTTCAATGAGAGAAGCTCATTCAGTGCATGAAGAAATTTTACATACCAGCTAGTCCAACTCTTCATGAGCCCCTAATGAATCCATTTGTATCAACTCTATGACACCCAATAAAGGATTTTGCAGTTTACATTTGAACAAACAGGAATTCTAAACTCGAAAAAACATTTTATATATATAATTTTTATTATATTTTTTCAATTACCATGTAGTCCCCTTATACCCCTCCATCAGCAATCACCATCCTGTTGTCCATGTCCATGAATCCTTTTTCTTTTTTGCTCAATCCCTCCACCTCCTAACCTCCACTTTGCTCCCCACCCCGCTAGCTGGTATTTGTTCTCCATCTAGAAAAAATCATTTTTGATTCATTCCAATCTTTAAGAAGTTCTGCCTTATATTGAACTAACATCTGCCTTCTGTAACATCTAATTGTTCAAATGTCTCAAATAGTATAATTAATTCCATCTTCTAAGGAATTTTTCTTAGCTCCCAGGTTCTTGAAAATAGCCTGATATTTTATATTACAGTGGAAAGGTAAATGGTTAAACTAGGATTTGTGGGATGAGACAGATGGAGAAAGAGTAGATAAAAGTTAGCTAGAAAGAGCCAAAGCAGAAAAGAACCCTATTTTCTTCAAGTCTATATACATCCAAAGAGGGAGATTCCTAAAATGAATTTTTGGTACCAAATTTTTAGAATTAAGTTAGCGAGCTTATTTTCTAATTCCTCTAGAAGTCATCTACTTTCGATTATTATTTCTTTCTAGAATAAAACAATTATAAATAATTGCTTGTCATTATACTGCCAAGCTGTGCTAATGGATGCCCATCTTTTTAAAGGCTAATTGCAGTCATGAAACAAAATTTCTAATTAGCTGTAGAGCTTTGGAGCAGATGCGCAATATTTGAATCACGCAGGTGCGTGTTTGCTCATCTGCTTTTTTTCTGTTCACAAGACATATTCTAGGAGTTCTGTTGGAAATTTCTAAAAGGTCACACAAAAACTATACTACTTTACGAAAATCATCGTGAAATCTACTGTTGCTAAAAAATTATTTTCTCCAAAATCTCAGTGTCCTTGAGCAATACATATTTTAATGTATTTTTCACTTAACAGTCCAGTTACTTCTGACAATGTATAAAACACAAGTTCCTTCAAGGGCAGGATTCAACTTAATTCCTCTTTATCGTTCTCAAAAACTCAAGGTTCTCAATGAGTGTTGAGTGAATGAGGGACATTTGAGTAGACCCACCTTGAGATTAGATCCTTAGCCCTGGAAAAAAATACTTAAAAAATTAAATCTCATGAATCTAAAGAGATAATGTTATAGGGCAAAAGCATGCATTTTGTAGAAACCAAAAACCTCCCTGAAACATTAACTTCTCTACGAGATGGATGTTAGCCTTGGGGCTGCTCATGCTTTTCTGCTCCTTCCCTAATTCCTTCTCCTCTAACCAGATCTCAAACCAGCAGTTCTGCCCCCCTCTTCCCTTCACCCAAGGAGAGGCGGCTGACTATTTGAACCTCGCTAACCAACTCCTCTGAGTGTTCTCTGGGTGGAGCTTTCAAGCAGGCTTTGCTTTTCATTTTCCTAATTCTCGTCCTTCCACACTTGTAAAATGGTAAGGACACTGCTTTCTCTCCTCTACCCTCCCACCTTCTCCCCTCTACTCTTCCTCCTTTCCTCTTTTGCTCTTTTTCTCCTCCCCTCCCCTCCCTCTAGTCTCTCTTCTCTCTCTCCTCTCTCTCCCTCCCATGTACACACACTCACACACACACACACTTGTCTCCCTCACTCTGCCCCTCATCAAAAGACTGTGTCCTGGTCTAGGCGGTAAGTCTGTCAGATGGTCTGGGCCCACTCAGTAGCAGGTAAATGGACCAAAGCTCTTTTCCACTTGCCTATCTCCATGTTTTCCTGAGCTAAGCAGGTACAGATTTTTGTCACTTCTAAATGTCAAATCTGGGCTCAGCAGGAAGATACCCAATAGTATATCTGGCTGGGGGGAAGCTCTACGAAGTCTCATCACGATTTACAAGAGTAAGTCAATGGTTTTTGAGTCAGATGTAACTTGTAATAAAATGTTATTTTGTTTAGTCATTGTTCTCTTCACTTCTTCCAGAAAATTGTGAGAGGTACTATTCTGGGGGAGAACTCTGGTTTCCCTGAGTCCTATGGCCAAAGTACTTTTTAAAGGGCGTACCAACCTCACCCTACTCTCAATATTAGAGTTTGTATTTGCATATGTAATAAAAAATGCTAATAAATCTCATACTAAACATTAAATTTGTCTTTTGACAAAATCTACAAGCAATTAAGATAATATCTTTATTAAATTGTATAGGTCTCATCTACATAGATTCTGAATCTATTGCCAATGTGGTCAGAGTTACATAAAAGATATTTTCTATGCATAATACAGACAGCTGGTAGCATAGCAAACGTTGATTGTGCAAATTAAGTATTAAATAAGGAACTAATATGAATGTATATTTATTCTCATACAGCGCTGTGAAATTCAAGCAAGTAGCTAAATATTGGTCTGTAGTACTTAGAAAAATTATGGCCTCTCTCCTTGGCTTTCTAAAATAAAAATAAAGACAAAGCAATTGATCACTAGGTAAAAGATGCCTTTCAAATGAATATATATTAAGTATCCACAGGGTATATTGCCATCATTTTTAGAAGTAAAACTCATTTTGATGAAAAATTGAGCTTTAAAAGGTTCATTTATTTCCCTTTTGCAAGCACACACCTGTTCAATGACTAGATATATTTTCTCTGCTTTTAAAAGCATTATCTGTCTAAAACACATTTTTAAAAAGCTTTGTGTCTTTTTCTCTCTGTAAATTATCATGAATAAACATAGAAAATGGCCTACTGGTGAGGAAACGTAAATTTATAAAAAGAAAATGAATTTTATCATGCATCTTTCTAATACTCTAAACTTTTTGGGAAAGTTTATGCATGCCCCTACCCCTGCTTCTTTCATATTTCACTCTCCACATCTCTTTCATCTGTACAATAGAGCATACATACTTTAGCTCTGATTTAAGATCTGTAATAGTAAGAGAGTCACTGGGCAGGAATCGGATACTTTATAGTATTCCTAGGATAGTTAACATTCATTTACAGTCACAATAGTCAAGACCATGTGCATGCATTTTTAGACCCTGTGCTAGTATATATGTAACTTTTCTATCCTTTTTAAAAAATGTAATTCTAGAAGCAAACAGGTTTGGGGATATGAGGTCCTCATCATAGCCCTCCAGTCTACAAAATTGTCTTCCAGAATTTCTTTTGCATTTAATCCCTCAACTCCATCTGGGAGTAATATTCTTCTCCCTTGAATTTTGACTGGGGCAGAATGGAAAGGAGAGAGAAGGAGGTAGGTGTGATATAAGCACAATTGGTCATATATAGGTTGTGATGGTTAAATTTTTGTGCCATTTGACTGTGTCATCATACCCAGATATTTGGTCAAACATAATTCTGGATGTTTCTATAAAGGTGTTTTGTTTTGTTTTGTTTTGATAAAATTAAAGTTCAAAACAGTGGACTTTGCATAAGGCAGATTGTCCTCCATAATGTAGGTGAACCTCATTCAAGCAGTTGCTCAGTTCAATTCAGTAAGATAAGCCCTGAGTATTTTCTATGTTGAAAGTATGTGCTTTAAAGTTAGTGGAATAATTGGCCAGCTCTTACTGGTAGAGCACTTTGCAAAACGTAGACTCTGTACAAGGAACTTCAAGTGGTGCATTAAACAACATGGAATCACATGGGTAGAAGTCTTCTTCTTTTAAATTTAGCTTTATTTCTCTTGGTTAGTCAAGAAAAAAGGATCTCAGTTTAGTACTAGGTTATCTTTATTTCATCACTGATACTTGGTAGTATAGTTTAAGAAAGAGACGATAAATTTCAGGCTCAAAGACTCAACTAGGCAACAGTATTTAGCTGATATTTAATAGTGATGTTTTATTTTCACTTTATTTAATATATGCTATATATATAGCAAGTAGGTGTTTATTTAAATAGAGATATAAAACTTCTTTTTAATATACTTTTATTTAAATAAAGAAGTGAAGATTCATATTAAATTAATAAGAAAGTATTTCTTTGAGAGAAACGGTAAAAAAGGGCAGACCTCAATTTGACTGGCTGAGCAAATAAATATTACAAGTGCTTAAACAAAAAACTAAAGACAGTTAGCAAGGTCATACCACTTGGGGGTTGAAATAGTTGTTGTGTCATTGGCTGTGTCTGCATGTAAAGGGATGACAATGTCTTCTTTCAATTGGGAGCATGATAGATGTTGACTGGTCAAATCTTACTATCCTACCTGATCAGTAATTACATTAATTGTAAACAAATTAAACACTCCAATTAAAAGGCAGAGAATTTTTCAATGGCTCCAACTATTTGTTGAGACACACTTTAGATTCAAAGACATATATAGGTGAAAAGTGAAGGCATTAAAAAATGTAATATGAAAGCAGTAACCAAAAAAGGAGCTGGAGTGCTATATTAATATCAGAATAAATAGACTTTGAGATAAAAACTGCTACCAGGGACAAAAATCTTATATTATAATGATAGCAGGATTAATCCATCAGGACTTGTATTACTATAAAAGGAGTTGGTTTTTTTCAGGAGTTGAATATCTAATACTGTCTATCTATGAGTCATGTTTATTTTCTAAACAAGTCCATTATTTCCACTCAAATTATTTGTAGAGAATGGAGGTCTTAGGTGAGGTTCTGGTATTTTGGCATAAGGAACTTACCAGTATACCCACCAGTATCTAGGCAAACCTCAAATTTCCATACAGCTCAAGAGGTTCATAGAATCTAGTTTGTACTGAGGGACAAGAAACACTAGTCTGGAGAGATCCTCACTAGGACCCCTGAAAACATAACCCCCATAAATGAGGAAAGGAGCTGGAATGGTCAGATTCAGTCTGTGCCAGGAGAAACGGTAGCAGACCAGAAGTGAGGACGGGGTCCGTGGGAAGCGGAGGGAGTGTCTAGAGTCCGGAAAGGCCTGGGTGCTAAGTCTGTGAGACATCTCTCAGAAGAGACCTAAACTTCTCCACTTGGATTCCCTAACCCATTTCCTTGAAAGAAGAAAGTGAAGAGTATAGAACTTTCTAACAAACAGGAGAGAGAGAGGCAAATTAGATCCAGAGATGGGGGTTGGGGAGCCTATGAAGGAGAGAGAAGATGCCCCAAGGGGGTGCCTAGGGCGAAGGCCACAGCGAGACACCTGAGTGAAACCCCAGCAGGGGCAGCCTGGAGCCATGCATGGAAGCAACCAGCTCACAGCAAGCAGATTCCTGAGCAAGAAAAGGCAGCTGCACAGGAAAGCATATAAGTTAAATTTGAAATGAGTCCCCTTGGTGAACTGGAAAAAAAAAGAGAGATCCAAAGACTTTAGAAATGTCAAGTAAAATCTAAAAAATTACATAAAGTTCAAGAAAGGCCATTTCCTATTGAGAGCTATGGATTGATGCAGCAGCCTTGAGAGGAAACTGCAAAACAAAACCCATGGGTGAAGTTAGAGTGCTTATTACAATGAGGGAATACATTTGCTTATGCTATGTAAAGCGTTTCGTATAGTATTGTATATAATCTTCATAACTTGTCAGCAAAGTCATATCATTTCCATTGTATGGCTCAGGAAACTGAGACTGAGATTGGTTAGAGTCACTCTAACCAAGAGATTTTCCAGTCAGTAAGCGTCGTTGCTGGCTCAGTCTGAGGTCTTTGGACCACCAAACCAAAAGACTTGCTGTAACACCTGGAGCCTTCACAGCTTTCTATATAACTCTACGAGGACCCCATTTATGGACATTCTCCAGGAGCCTAGAGTGTGTCTTCGCCAATCAGAGTGGACTTCACCACAGACCTAGTAGGAAACAGGTCTCATGCTAGAAGGCGTGATTACTCTCACTTGGGGCCTACACCTAAAATTTGCTTTCCTCATCCCCCTGTAGGGCAAAGTTCAGGCCCTGCAGTTCCCTAGTGGAGTGTCATCTTAACAGCAGAAGTCTTCAAATTCTATAAAAGTGAAAACTATGTGGAGAGATGCTTTTCATATTGGATGAGAGGGAGGTAGGAGAGAAGGGTGAATATGTGTGCAGTATTAGGATGAAATGTAGGGGGATAGATCTTGTCTATCTCTGATCTACAGGATGTAACAAAAATGTAGAACTATGACTTGTCTCAAAAATCTCTAAAGATCTCATATTTAGAGATTTCTGCTCTAATACAGATCATTAAGCTGCGATCTGGCACCATATGCCTGCATTAACCGTCAGGACAAGGTGACTATTCTGTTTTTCGAGAAAGTGAACAATAGAGACGACCACACCTGTTGGCAGTATAAACCTTCCTAAGTTTATGACAATTTGTTAAATGAGTAAATGAATTAGACCTTGTTTTTTTATCTGCAAGTCTCAGGTTGGAGAAAAAGAAAAAGTAATTAGGGGCAATAATTAGTACATAAGTGTATTTCTTGATAGAACATCTTTTGCCACTAAAATGCCATTTTAAAAGCCTCTGTGGCATTATACCAAGATATCTCAGAAGACTAAATGTGTTACTCTTAGTGACAGAGTCTAATGGTGCCCTTAAATGCAACGTTTGCCTTTCCAGGAAGAGAACGAAAGAGACACGTATTTCAGATTTTTAAAATATAGTCACCTGCAGCCGTGTCACCATCATCATCACCATCACCCTCATCATCGAAGATGATCTGGGCACATATGACGCCTGGAAGAAAATTGGATTTGCCAAAGGGAAAAAAAAAGCCAAATAAGAATGCTTTTAGCAAAGAAAAGTGATCAATACTAAAGGATATCATTTATGCTATCGTAAATCTTTCTAAAAATTAAACAGAGGGGAGCCAAAGGAGACAGAACAAAAAGCCAAGGTGACTAAAACAGTAGTGATTCCTTATGTGACAGATGTATACCCGTATCCTAACATAGGCAGGCCCCACGCCTCATTTCCCACCTCTAAAAATAACCTACGGAAATTTCGTTCAGCTGATGTACTTCATCAAGATCACCACCTACTTCACAGAAAATTGTTCAGCTAAGAGGCATACCATAACAGTCTATAAAAACTCTGTTCCTCCAGGTGTCTGATGTCCATTTTGGCCTTCGATCTCATCTTCCATTGGAAAACACGTTGCATTCCTTCCTTGCACTGAAAAATTAAATCTTGTTAGCGACACCTTCGTTGTCAGACAAAAAAAACCCAAGTCTGGCATCTTGTTAAAGTTCTTTAAAAAGTTGAGACCAAACTGTTTTCTTACACTGTAGAAACATTAAGAATTTCTTCCATAGCTCAAGCATTCTTGACAGAACTTTCCCCTTAGATAACTATCCATGTCAGAATATATAGTTGTTGTTTATGATCAGTATCTTTATTATGATATAAGAAAGCAAAAAGATCCTGAATTTAACATATTTTCCTTTATGTACTTCACAATTTTTACTACTTAGCTTGCTGTATAGTTCAGCTGACTTTTGTTTTTTCCTTGAGGCAAGACTTTATTAATGTTGGAAGCAGCGAGCTGATTTACATTCTAGCACAAACTCTTTAATCTGGGAGACTACTCCAGATTAGTTTCCTGTCATTACAACTGTCATCAGAATTTATTCCCAAACTAAACTTAAACCTTGAACCACACTCGCTGACAGAATAATTACCAACATGTTCAAATCACATATATATAAAAGAATTGCCATGAACAATATCTATACCTTTGTCAAGGTGTAGTGAAAAATATTTTGTTAGCTTTATTTGCTTTAACTTGGTTTTCCATCTGCCTCACCCGGTCCTTAATATGCCAGGCTGTGACGGTGTCACTGGAAGGTACTTCATTTACCTTCTTTGCAGCAGAGTTGCCCAAGATTTCCAAGCAAAAATCTTTAACACAGCCTCTTGTCTAAGCCTCAGTATTTGGGTGTAGTGCTACATTCTAGGCAACCTATAAAGCACTCATGTTTACATGTGAAATATAATGTTGCTATTTGAAATAGTGAACATGTACTTCTGTCAGCTTTTCTTTTCAATATTTTTCTTTAAAGAATTACTTTAGGTTTAAACATATTTCTTTATGCTCAATGCAAATTCTGCTTAAATTTTTATGATTTGTGTTCCTTCATTTGTCAATGCTTTTCCCACAAGTCACACAGTGAAGTTTTAACACTTGTCCATCAACAGTGGCCACAAAACTAAACTCCACACATGAGTCATCGTTTTTTCTCATGGAAACTAGCGTGGGTTCTTTTGGTCTTCCCTTCTTAGTAATTACTTATATTTTATTGAAACATTCAAAAAATATTTTAGAATACTCTCATATTCTACACTTTCTTTGTGTTACATTGTTACAAAACGTTAACCAACAGTGTGCACCAAATACACAACCCATTTTGACACTTAACTGCCTGTCTGTCTGTCTGTCTGTCTATCTACCTATCATCAAAAATACAGAGGAAGATTTATTTTAAATCTGTAATCTGTATTATCCCCTCTCATATGTTTTCTCAGAAAACTTTGTATGAATCAGATTTATTTAACCATCGTCATTATTTAAACACTAATGTTCTCTTCTGTTTCAGGAAGTATGTTCTGGTATAATTTTCAGTTATCCCTTAGCAAAGCCCCTAACCTAACCTCAGAATTTACCTTAGTAAAAATAAGAAAATTACTTATTACAAAATGTTTTTTAATAGAAAGTCTGACTGTTTCACCATCTTCTTTTCCCACTCCAAATGAGAGAGATTCACAGTACCTTTCTAAGGCTTTTAAATAGACTCTTCCATAAGGAAGAGGAAAATGTAATAGTAGCTCTCAAGAGAAAAGACTCCCCTGGATTTTGAAGGGGAAAGTATTTAAAGTTTAAGTGAGAACTGGAAGCTCATGCATCACTCTCTTGCAGAGGCCACGGAAGGAGGCAAAACTGCAGGAGGTACGATGCCATGGTGCACCCAGAGCCTAGATCTAAGACACAAAATCTAAACCCAAGCCAAGTCTCTGCTGTCAAACCTTGGTGGAGATGCAATAGGGCAGATTCCCTCCAAGGCGGCATGGGAGTATATTAGTGATCGTCCCCAGGGAAAGAGCCCAAAGAGCCCTCGCCAAATCTGAACCTCATTAGCTTCCCGGGACATTTACAAAACCCTGCAAAGGGCAGGGAGGCCCAGTGATGAATGATACTGAGTTTTCTATGATTTGAGCCAGATAGGCGCTCAGAGCAGATATATCACTCATTTCTTTCCCCTGTTTAAACAGTAAGTCATTAACTCAAAAGAGAAAATTATTCAAATAATCATGGTACTTTTATCCCTTTCTTTGCTCTTTTTATAACTAGAGTCACAAATGTAGTTACTTAATGTCATTAATTTTATTTCTCAATAAAGTTTCTCACTAGTATGTGGGAGACAGCTGAAGCAGTCCTAAAGGGAAATTTGTTGTTTTAATGCTTATATTAAAAAGAAATATGAAATCAATAATCTAAGCTTCTCAAAAATCTAGAAAAATAAGAGCAAATTCATAAGAAAGATATAACAAAGGAATAAAAAGATTAGAGCAAAAATCAATAATAACAAAAATCAAATCAATAACAAGCAATACGACAACGAAAGTCATCAAAACTAAAAGTTAGTTCATTGAAATGTTTAACAAAATTGACAAACCTTGTGTTAGATTTAGCACAAATAAAAGAGAGAAAACAAAAATTTCAAAGATCAGAAATAAAAAAATGACATATTGACAACCTACAAAAATAAAAAAAATATTATAAAAAATATTATGAACTACTTTATGCACTAAATTAGACAATTACATGACAAGGACAAATGCCTTAAAAAGACACAAAGTAATGTAACATATTCAAGAAGAAATCAGAATAGCTCCTTAACAAGAGATTGAAATAATAATTTAAAATTTTCCCCCCAAGGAAATACCAGCCGTAGATGGCTTCACTGGTGAGTTCTATCAAATATTTAGAGAAGCAACAGTGTCGGTGACTCACAAACTCTTTCAGCAAACAGAGGAGGGAAGAGCACTCCACTCAAGGTGGTGACCGCGCAGTCAGGACCCATCCATTCGGACCCAGGGGCTCCACCACTATTTGAGACATAAAAGGCCAATCCCTTTTGATCTCACCAGTGGCATGAAAGAAAATACACCTTTTCTTCCCCATAGAGAAGTGGCTTCCACGTTTCAGAGATACTAATGTATCATTTGGGTGAATATAATTTCTATCCACTCAACTACTTCTTCAAACAGTTATACTCAATACAGTTTGAAGCCTGTACTCTACTAATGCAGCTACCATATATCAAGCATAGCTCATAGTCATCAAAGTCTGTAACTCTCTTCTGAAATTGTTTTTTTTCCATGAAATTGCTCTATAATTCTCAGAATCTGTTTCCTGGGACTTCAGAAATTCTGTAATAGGAAATGGGGTTCCTCTGCAATATCCATTTGCATAATGTACATATAATCCATGTGTATTAACTTGGTTTGTCCAGAGCAACAGAACCAATCTCTTTATATAAAAAGAGATTTATTATAAGGAATCGGCTCATATGTTTATGGAAGCTTAGAATCCCATGATCTGCAATTGTAAGCTGGAACCCCAGGAGAACCAGTGGTGAAGTTCCAGTTCGAGTCTGAGTCTTAAAGCAGAAGAAGACAAGTGTCACAGCTTGAAAACCATCAGGCAAAAGGAGTAAATTCTCCCCTGCTCAATTTTTTTTGTTATTGTTTTTCTATTTAGGCCTCCAACCAATTGGATGAGGCCCACCCACACCAAGGAGGACAATCTGCTTTTCTCAGGCTACTGATTCAAGAGTTAAACCCAAAAACACAAACACACCCAGGAAAATGTTTGATCAAATTTCTGGGCACGCTGTAGTTCAGTCAAGTTGGCACATGAAATTAACCATTACACCATGTTTTATCAGTTAGCCTGCCCAGGGCGGTAAATGAGATCATAGTCATTCAATAATTTGACAAATAGTTATTAGCTTCCATCATGTACCTGTTCTCAGTGTAGACACCGAGGATACAATAGCATCCTCAGACAAACTCCCATCCTCATGGAATTGACATGAAGAAGTATATATTCCACGTCTCGAAGACCCTGGCTTTCCAAGATCTATTGAAGGGTCTCTAGGCTCTTGCGAAGTTGTCCCACCCCTCAGCATCCAACAGCTAACCCCTGAACAATGCAGGGATAAGGAGTGCCCATACAGCATGTAGTTGAAAATCCACAGATAACTTTTGACTCTCCCAAAACTTAACTACTAGCTGTCTGTTGTTGACTGGAAGCCTTACCAATGACATAAACAGTCAATTAACACATATTTTGTATGTTATATGTATTATATACTGTATTCTTACAATAAAGTAAGCGAGTAAAAGGAAGATGTTATTAAGAGAATTATAAGGAAGAGAAAATACATTTACGGTGTTTATTTTTTAAAAACCCACAAATGAGTGGACCTGCACAGTTCAAACCTTGTTGTTCAAGGGTCGACTGTATTCTAGGAACTTAGTCAATTAGTCAAGAATTGCTTGCTGAATGAATGAATGTCAGACATTTTTTTCCTCTGTCACTTCTGAGGCCTATGTTGAATCTTTGTAGCCAGATAAAGGTGCCTCACATCTAACACTATCTGAGGCTCAAAGCTGACCCAGCTCTTGGTGATCGCCACTGTCACTCTCACAAGTATCCCACCACTAAGACCCTTGAGAGGTCAAAGGGATCTTGGTTTCCTGGGGTCCTCAGCTCAGTGAAGACTATGTTTCACACATGAGCAAGTAGGTGTGTGGCATTTGAGAACATCCCTCTTTTATCACCCCCCCCCACATCTTATCCTGTGACACATGGGTGAAAAAATGACTATTTGTACCCAAATAACTTAAAGAGCTGTTAATACAAACAAATTTGTGATACACTTATTTGAACTTATATGAACCCCGGGAAACTGGAGAAAGTTGGGGACGGAGGCTGAGAATCTAAGTAACATAAACCACGCTACTCTCAAAATTGCCTATTGGATGACTGAGTCTTTGCAATTGGACTAGTTCCATGCATCCGACTCCTCCTCACCTTGGGATGATTTATCTCCAAAGATGCGCTTCATTCCTAATATAAATAGATTTCTGGGAACCAGGGCCACTTGTCCTCCAGACATGCTGGTCATACTGAGCTCCCACAGGGTGCACAGCTGCAGATCAGTAGCCCACGTAATCAGTTTGATTCTGAACTATCACCTCCTTGAACAAATCAATAAAGAACTTGTTCGTCCTCCCTGAGTTTTTAAGACAAGTGTGGTCAGTGTCTTGCCATCTCAGTCGGAAAATTAATCTTGTGAGTCATGAAAGATCTGACAAGTTGGTTCCATTAGAGGCCATTCATTCCAAAAATTCCAAATTTGAAAAAGTTTCTCTGCAAAAAGTTTCTTCTATCAGTCTTATGTAACTTAAATTTTAAAATTATATATCTAGAACTTGCTTTTTTCTTCTTCCAATGAGCCATCCAAATATTTCTAATGGCCTCTGATAATACTTGAGCTTCAAAACAAAAGCTTCAAGCTTTGTATCTCCTTTTCTGTCACTCTATACAAAAGCTGACTTGCCAAGTATCCAGCACAGAATCTCCTGTGAGACATGCCAGTCCCCTCGCTGGCTTGAGGAAGTTGCTGAAGTCTTCCCTTTTGCCTTTCTGCTATAGATGCTTCCTTTGTGGTAAGTTAACTCAGTTCTTCCAGGTTCAGAACACATCTTTCCTTTTTTTTTTTTCCCTTTGGCTGGCAAATGGGTTTACCTCTACAATTTTTTGAGTTCTTATATACTGAATTTTTTTTCATTTTTGTATTACACAAATTATCAAAAACTAACACTTACTGAGAGGAGGTCATGGTTGTAAGACATTTTCTCTAATCTTCATAACAACCAGCAAGAAAGATAGTATTCTTTACAGAGAGCAATTGAGATCACTGTGGCTGAAAAATAACTTGGCTCACTTACCCAAGGTCACCCTGTTTTTGGTGGAAATCAGGCACTTCCACAGGATCACAAGGAAAGCATTCCAACGCAGGAGACTGTGGTGCCACATGGTTTATTCATGTGGAAATAGAAGCTGGCCCCTGGGTTTCTTTCTCTGCCCCATCCCTCTGTCCTGCCATGGAAAAAGACCAACTTTGTCCTCAGCAATGCCCAGAGAAAAACCAGTGTCCCGAGCTTTTGCTTAATATAAAAGCTTAGTTCTTTGGCACCTGCGGGTGGTTGCTAAGCAGTCTCGGTACCCATGCAAGTTGTTTAGTTTGCTCGCAGTTACTTTGGAAGCTGAGTCCGGGTGGCTGCCAACCATGTGGCTGCTAAGGCCACCTGGTTATTGAGAGGGAACATGTGAGTGCATGGGGCGAGTGCATCACCAGGTGGGCGAGAGAGAGCGATTCTTTGTTCCCTTGGGATTTTATTAGCTGGGGCTTGGGGTGGACCAGGTGCTTTTATTTTAAAGGAACCAATTAATTTCCTAAACTTTCACAGGCTCTATATAGGTTTACAGCCCCCTAGTTAGACAGATAGGCCTCTATGGTCCAGCATCTCACCCTGCGCTACCCAACAATCCAGTATCAGAGGCGGGATAGGAGGAGTGTTAATCCCCTCGGTGGAACACAACACTGTGGTCCCCTGGAGCATGAAAAGCTGTATCCTGGTGAAGCAAATAGCTTCCTGCTCCCTGTTTTATTGAGCTCAGTGTCTAGTTCCCTTCGCTCTCTTTACTTTATTAATATCTAGTTCAATACCGATGATAACAGCCCAAACAAAGACTATAAACTGAAGTTTAAAAAAGAAGTTTTTGCTAAATTTCTTATGATCCTTGTGTGTCAGAATACTTAATAACGCATGATATTGTTACAACACAGTTATGGTTATAGAGAGAGTGAAATTTTGTGGTTTAGTGAACGCTTTGGACAGATGTCTTGAAAACCAGCCTCCACAGAGCTTTCCTGTGTTCTTCTTTCTGATAATGACCTACATGAACAGAAGGTAATACTATTAGCACAGGGCAACTAGCACGTGAAATTTTACCCCATGTTTATTCTGACTGAAGCCACCCTATTTGTTCTTATATGGCATCAGATTTTAAATATGATCATGAACATGCTTTTTAGTAAAAATAATGATATTACAATGGAGGCACTAGCTGAACAGAATAGCATATCAGCAAATCAAATCCAGGCTAAATCCTGAAATGTGAATAATGGTATCTGGATGATGTTATAAGGGCACATTTCCATACACCAAAGAAGGAGGGGTGGTTTTCCACCTTAAAGGATGAAAGTAACTTAAAAACTACTGCAATGTACTCAGACAAGTTTTACTGAACTTGTTAAGCAGGGATAAACATTTGAGAGTGTACTCTCCAAATATAGAACAATAAATATAAATTTAACATGCATGTTTTTATTATTAAATGTCATTATTTTAAATGGCCTTAGTATAATATAAATAGAAATGTTTGGGGGTTTGTTTATTCATTTTAAAAAAGTAAATTAGTCCCTTTATTTCATAGCAGCATTTTAAAACCAGGAATGCTTCAAATAAACAATTAATCCCTGAAAATCCCTTTTGGTGTTTTTGCTTTCTGGCAGGAGGGTCCGAAGCATTACTTCAATACTCGATTCTTATGTGTTCCCAAAATTATAAAAACAATGAGATTATTTCATTGTTATCAGAGACTTAAATAGATATTGAAGAGAAGCCCAACAAAGGGTTAGAAATTATTTTATGTTTGTGATACAAATAATTTTATTATTTTATTTAGTTCTTAAAATATTAAAAAATAGAAAAAGAAATCATCTATAAATCTACCACAGTGTATATATACACACTGATGTCTATTCTCTCTTCCCATAGTTCATATTGAACCTGTTACTGTAGTTTAACAGTTTGGACATGAAAAGGAAAAAGCCAGTTCTTCCCTACAATGAGTTTCTTCCCTGTCAGTTACCTTTACTATTCACACAAAACACTTTTGACCCTTCTTGTCAACAAATATGAGTTTTTCCCTCCTACAACAACAAGCAAGTTCCAGACTCACTTGGATGTCCTACAGTTTAACTCAATTCTGACATTATCTACCTTGAGGTAGCATCAGATATTAGAGGCTATAGGCTTATACACTGGCAACCCCCATCCGCACTTCAGATGCCTGTCCCAAGTTCAGGTCATCACCAGTGCTTCTAGTGCACCAGCTATAGACCTGAAGTTACAATGACACCCTCCTCAGGTTTGAATAATTTGCTTGAGCAGCTCACAGAACTCAGGGAAATACTTATTTATATTTACCAGTTTATTTAAAAATATTGTAAGGGATACATATGAACAGCCAGATTTAAAGACATATAGGGCATGGGCTAAGAGGGTCCTGAGTGTTGGAGCTTCTGTCCCCATGGAGTTGGAATATGACATGCTCTGAACCTCATACTATTGGGATTTCATGGAAGTTTCCTCATGTAGGCATGATCAAATAGCAACGCCATTTCCAGCCCCCCAAGGAACACAACATTTCTGTACATGGGCCATTGGCACATCCCAACCCTGGCCTTTATTTTAACCTTAACTTCCTTTGACCCTGAACTAATGATACTAGAATCAAGGAACACAGATCAGACAAGGGCTTTGCCTTCTCTGGTTGCAAGAGTCTTAGAAAAGACAGTGTATGGAACAAAAATAAAAATAAAAAAATAAAAAAGTGAAATTTGAATTCCCACTCTAGCACTTATTAATTCTGAGGAGGGTTTTCCTCACCTGTAAAAAGAAGATTGTTCTATGTACTTAAAAGAGTGTTTGTGAGTTCCAAATTCATTAAAGTTGCTAAAGTGCATAGTACAGAATAGGAACTGGAAAAAAATAATTGTTCCTTTGTCTTCTTCGTTTCACAGATGACACATTCTAGAATCAGGCTTATTCTGGGGAAAATGAGGGAAGGTAAATTAGTTTTTCTTATAATTGTCTTAGGAGTTAGAAGTAATCTTGTTGGCCTATCTAATGATTACATTAGAGAGTTGACAAATGGTAACTTACAATGAATATATTGTCATAGCAGGGGAAAAAGCAAATTTAGCAATTAGAGACAGGACCCAAGGATTTAACGTTGGGATCCAATTTGGAACACAATTAAGGTGATGTAGGGGCCTAATAACTCATTCATATAATAAAGTATCTCTAATCAGATGCAGAGTGATTTCCTGGCCCTTCTAATAGATAATAGCTCTGACACTGTGTCCTTTAACAAAGTGCCAGGGGAACAGCTCGATATACTCCAAAAGGACAACAAATCACATCTTGTCAGACCAACATGGTTCCTGGATTCCGCACACCAATGTGGTGACATAGTCTGACCTTATTTTACTCAAAAAATTCTGATGGAATCTTAAGAGTTCATTGCTTTATCTAAAAAATTAATTATATTTTTTAGAAATAGAGTTTTGCAGCCCTGTCTGATGTAGCATTGTCCTGTAAACTGAAAGATTGTGGGTTCAATTTCTTGTCAAAACGCATGCCTGGTTTGCAGGTTCAGTTCCCAGTTGAGGCATGTAAGAGAGGCATCCAATCGGTGTTTCTCATCTCTCTCTCTTCCTTCCCCTCTCTCTAAAACCAATGAACATGTCCTTGGGAGAGGATAAAAAAAATTTTTTAAATAAATAAAGTTATGTAAACTCATGTTGGTCCGTAAAAACAAATTATGAGGCCTCCTATAAACTCAGTGAATCTTAGCTTTGTACAGTGAAGAAACCACTTGGTCATCTAAAGAGATGACCTCCTAAATGTTTTTCTGTTTCCTTATCCCATTTTGATTTTTGATTACCTCCAAATTCCCCATAGCTATATCCCCCAACTTTGAGCCAAGTCACCACAAAGCAATAAAGAAAATTCATAGGGGAACTGTGGATATTTTATATTTTTAAGGGAAACACATAGATACTTAGTGTCTCTCAGATGGCCCATAAATTACAAGTTTGAGGTAATTTTCAGACCACGTGACATTTCTTTGGATGACATAATATCTTTTATAAGCTCGGTTTTCTGCAACTGTAATGATAAAAGGCAAATACTTCACAAAAATTTATGTGAAACAGGAAATGAAGATAGTGGTGTCCAATTTGATTCCAAGGTTTGAGAAATTGTATAGTACTCAACAGGTGTACTTCTCATTAGGAAGTAATTGTGGTTATTCAAGAATGATATAAAATATTTTTTCTTTCATTTTATGTATATTATTTTTTTAAATGACTACTGAGTTGCTAGGACATGAATACTTATGAAATTGTTTGAATCTAACCACTCAACACACAAGTGTTTCTTTTGGACTAAGGATACTATAAAAAAAAACAAAAACTGAGACTCCAAGGACCCCATGAAAGTTTGGAAGCTCTCTTCCACATTGTCAATATAGTTCAGCTCGATATTTTATCTTTAAAGGTTTATTTATCAAAATAAAGTGTCTGATGAGACTTGGGAGTTGGTGGTTGTTCTTTCACTGAAGCAGAGAAAGTTAAAATAAATTTTAGGTCATTAAGCTCTTTTCAACCTGCTGAGAAATGCCTGCGATGGCTCATGTTAAAAATTTGTCACCTGAGGACATCCATCTGTGCTTTACAAATCTCATTTGGCCTTTGCTTCTCTTCTTGACAAAATAGTAGATGGTTGATGGCTTGATTTTGAAAATCAGAGTGATTAGGGGTTGCCTATCATATGTGTTTTTTCCTTTTTTTTTGTATCTATTTATTTTTATTGTAATTTTTTCCATTACTGTTTAGTCCCTCTATACACCCTCCCCCCTCAATCACCACACTGTTGTCCACGTCCATGAGTCCTTTTTTCCTTTTTGTTCAATTCTTCCACTCCCTTCATCCCCTTAGCTGTCATCCTGCTCTCTACCTATGAGTCTGTCTCTATGTTGCCTGTTAGTTCAGTTTGTTCATTAGATTCAACATATGAGTGAAATCATATGGTATTTGTCTTTCTCTGACTGGTTTATTTCATTTAGTATAATATTCTCCAGGTCCATTCACACTGTCACAAAGAGTAAAACTTTCTTCTTCTTCATGGCTGAGTAGTATTCCATTGTGTAAATGCCCCATAGTTGTTTTATCCACTCATCTACTGATGGACACTCGGGCTGCTCCCATATCTTGGTGATTGTAAATAATGCTGCAATGAACATAGGGGTGCTTATGCTCTTTCAAATTACTGTTTTGGGTTCCTTCAGGTATATTTCCCGAAGTGGGATCACTGGGTCAAAAGGCAGATCCATTTTTAATTTCTGAGGTATCTTTATGAGTTTTTATAGTAATATTTATTCTGTCTGACCTCCTTTCCACATTTCTCAAAACAAAACATCCATGTCTCATATATGTACTATTTAATTTCTAATCATGTTGCAAGCTGCAAGCACCCTAAAATAATTATTTCTCTCTTATGCTTAAATTGGAAAGCTGGAAAATAAATAGTGAGGCTTTTTCGGTTACTCATATTAGAAATAAGACAAGTAAACACCCATTTATAATTGTATTTTAAGATTCTCAAGACTATGTTTAGAGCTTTTTTTCTCTTTTCTCTATATTAATTTTCTCTTGGCGAATTCCTCCCACCTCATCGCTAACCACAGAATAATAGCTATGAAGGTGGTTTCCGGATTTCTAACTCCCACTTCATCCTCTCCTCTGAATCGTAGCTGCGCATCCCCAGTTGCATAGATATGCTGCAGAACCCACAGTCATGGGCCCTAAGTGTCCTCACCGAGTTTCCTCTTATACTGTTATTTCCTCCTCCTATTTTACAACCAACTGAGGTTCAAAATCTCAGTTACCTTTTACTCTCGTTCCTTGCTCTCAAATATCAATGGATTTCAAGTCTCAACAATACACAGGACCCAGTAGAAGTAAGGCCTGCCTGAGTGTGGTCGGTAGGGGAATAGCATGGGTGTAATAATTTATAGTTTTATTTTGAACATTTCACCTAAAATGTCATATGGTGTGCTAGAGGGTAATATTGTTACGTTACAGAATTACATGCGTATGATCTTGTCATAAAAAATTTTGTAATAAGAAAGGGGGCTTACTTGTACCGGACCCTGTATTTCATTGTTCATCTTCTGTTCCCACTGCAACTTCCCTTGTTTGGGTTTTTATTTCCTCCTACTGTAGTTCATTCTTTATAGAGCAGCTAGAATGATCTTTGCGAGATTTAAATAGGCTCATATCGCTCCCCTCTCCCCCATCTTTATTGAGATATAACACTGTGTGAATTTAAGGTGTCCGGCATAATGATTTGACATATGTATATATTGCAAAATGATTAGTGCAATAAAGTTAGTAAACACATCCATCACCTCACATAGTTACAACTTTTGTGGAGAGAACTTTTAAAACTTACTGTCTAAACAACTTTCAAATATATGATACAACATTGCTAACTATGGTCAACATGTTGTCTGCTATGCCCACAGTAACCGCCCGTCTGAAAACTAGAAGTTCACACCCTTTGACCACCTTCACCTATCTTCCCCCTCCTCACCCTCTGCCAACAGTTTGTTCTCTGATTCTATGAGTTCGGTTTTTTTAGATTCCCTATATAAGTGATACCATGAAGTCTTTGCATTTTCTTTTAACATATTTTACTTGGCATAATGCCCTCAAGTTTCTTCCATGTGGTTGCAAAGGGCAGGACTTCCTCATTTGTTATGGCTGAATAATAGTCCACGGCTTACATACAACACATCTTCTTTATCGGTGTATCCATTAAATAGACACTTAGGCTGTTTTCATGTCTTGGCAATTGTAAATAATGCTGTCATGTCCTTGTATAACTTAGTTTTCATGCTTTAGCTTTGCAGGATTAGTCTCCTGTTTGTCTTGTAAGCTTCATCTCAAGTCTCTTACCATCTCCACTCATGCAGCTCTGGCCGTCATTCAGCTTCTCGAATACTCACGCTCATCCCAACTCGGAGTCCATATAATCTTACTCCCTTCACCTGAAAAAACTCTGACATTGGCCTCCATCCTTTTTTAAATGTGGGATAGTATTAGGCTTAAATTGACCTTTGCTTAAATTCTAACTTCTGTAAACATTCTTAATTCAAGACAACAAAGATATGCTCCCACCCATCACTACCCCACTCCAACTCCAGGGGAAAAAACTGTTCTCAGTTTAAGCTGTGCTGAGGCCAGCTTCACATTTGGAAGACGCGACTTCACTATAAAGCTATGGTGGTGCAATGACCTGAGTTAGCCACAACAGTGGAAAGCTCAAGTGCACACCGATTGTAAGAAAAGGAACCTTAAAAGTAGTTGAAGAAAACTTGAGCAAAATCATTTATTAAGTTTTCAGTGGGAAAATCTTCCCACTATGCTTTACAATTTAGAAACCAAGAAAAAAAATATTGACACATTGTCTTCATAACATTATTTGCCTTGTATATATGGTGATGTATATTCAAGTCCCTCCTTGTTTTTTCATTTATCAACATATATTTATTGAATTCTACTTTTTTTTAGGCTGTGTGCTAGCTCCGGAGTTGGTCCATCTTGAGGCAAAGGGACCAGCCTTCTGTATTCCAGCATCATTCTAGTATCAGTCAGTGATTGGCTGTGGGTTGCCTCAGGGTTGGAAGGTGCAAGTGTAATCCTCCCAGATAAGGTGCTTCAGTTTCTCCAGAATAGAAGGTTGAAGCTGTGAGCTCTTAGAAGTAAAAATTTAAAATAGAGTTGTGGGATTGGTACACCAGCCTTGTAAAGGGTACCTGGGACACAAAAAGCTTCCACTCAAATGAAACTGTTGTAATCTTGGAACCTCAGAAATGTTACAACTTGAGGTAGCAAGTGTCTGATTAACATATGGACCCTTACATACAGCACATCTTCTTTATCGATGTATCCATTTATAGACACTTAGGTGGTTTTCATGTCTTGGAGACTGTAAATAATGTTGTCACGTCCTCTTATAATTTAGTTGTCATGCTTTAGCCTTATAGCCATGTAATACATCCTTGTTTGTTCCTGCACAGAACTAATTTTGACTCCTTCTAATGTAATGTAGCAACAACAGAAGCAACTACACCCCCACTTGACCCACTTGGATCAATCAGTGTCTATGGTTGTATCTCCATGAGACACTTGGAAGGAAAGCTGGCTTCCTTGGATTGAGTAACCCCTCAGGGCTCTTGATTCATTTGGGGAGCAAAAAGGCATAATAAACCTCTTAGAAATCTATTACATGAGGGTTTCAGATTATTTCATTTAAAAAGGCATGTGATCATATTTCTACCCTTAAGCTATACTGAAGAGTGCTTATGAGTATGGGTTGGAGAGGAGGAGGTTATGGGTGGGGTAAGGAAGAGACCCTCTGAGTCTCTGTTTCTCTCTTCTCTGTGGGGCTGAAAATTATAACTTGGGAAAGGGGAAACAGTAATTAAGTGTAATGTAATGCTAATTTCCAGGCCTGGAAATGGAATAAGAAATGCGAAAGAGTTCTTTATTGGGTGACCTTCTAATTCTCTCCATTTGAGCAGAAATTGTTTCCCATGTTAAACAAACACTGATGAATGCTCACGTAATATAGTACAAATAATATTAAATGTTTTAAAACCAGGAATCTCACAACTTTCCAAAAATTCTGCTCAGATTTACTTTATTTTTACACTAACAGTAATATTTAAAGTTTGGTGAAAAGATACATAATTTTTTGGTTCATTACTTTTAGTCTTCATATTACAAAGCCTTGACTTTGATGTTTTAAAAAGCTGGTTCCTAAATAATAAATAATTCAGCATGAACACTTGGATTTTTAAAATTTTACTTATTTTTTTGAAGAAGTAATCAACTCACATAGTTCAAAATGCCAAGGCCGGAACACAATGAACAGAGGAAGGCAATGTTGTGCTGGTAATGGCTCACACTGGACTCATAAGACCACTGAAACACCTCTTCCCAGCTCTGTGTGCACTGCAAGCACATTGGGCTCTTGAAAGTAGACCCATTGGGAGGGTTTACACAATGGAAATCGGCAAATATACAAATCAAGTCCCTCGCCCACCCCCATCTAGCTGTTAAACATTTACCAGTACATCGCAGGTGAAACATCTCGCCCTCCTCAGCCTTTTACCCAGCCTTCTAATTTCGCTCCTCACTTGCAACTAATATTATTTGGGATTATTGGAATGTCTTTCCAACTATATTCTGGGTGTATACCAGGAATATATTAAATGTATGTCCCCCTTTGTGACACAAATAGTAACGTTTCATACATGACGTTCTACCCCTTGATTTTTCGCTTGACAAAAACACCTTGGAGATCACTTTACAGTGATGCATACCACATTTCCTCATTCATTTTTTATGCTTGCGAGATAATTCATTCTAGAGGTGTATCATGATTTTTATTTAACCCAACTGATGAGCGTGTAGATTGTTTTGTAACTTGGGAGGGGGCAGTGCTAAATGGTCAATCTGTATATTAGTCATTTCACACCACATGTGAGTCCATCTGCAGAATAAATTACTACAAGTGGGATTGTTGCATCTAAAGGCATGCTTATTATAAATTTTGATGGAGAATGCCAAATTGTTGTTCATAAATGTTCTGATTTGCATTCTTATCGGCAGTGTATGAAGTAAACATTTATAATTAAGGGCACAATCATCTTTTTTATAGTCAATATAAAGTTGTCTCTGTGAGAGAGAATATTATTTTCTCTTATTCCTCAATAAACACAGGATAGATACAGGATGTTATTGTTTCATTAAGTGACAGCCCTCTTTGGCTAAAAATCTCTCCTGCAACTTCTTTATTCTCATCAGTACTGCTCTGTGCAAAATGGTTTCACTCAAAACCCTGAGGAAAAAATTCATGAGATTTGACACAAGAGAAATCTCTTCTGGTATTCACTTCTCCAAATTCCTTTGCTATCTCATTGCCACACACAGAAGAAAAATATGAAATGATATAGAGGATTTAAGCTAGGCAGTGGTTTATCAGAGAGAGCAGGA
>PVJD01010895.1:0-50121 GCA_004026545.1 Mormoops blainvillei
TGTCCATTTATTTGCCACTCGGTCTCAATACTGGGTGTTAGGAGCACCACAGGCGATAAGATGGACATGATCCCTGCCACTGCAGAGCTTATAACAATGAAAGAGCAATATTTTTTAAATGTTTATGTATTGACTTTTTAGGGAGAGAGGGGAAGGCAGAAGGACACAGAGGGACAGAGAAACATTGATTTCTTGTTCCGCTTATTTACATATTCATTGGCTGCTCCTTGTATGTGTCCTGACCGAGGATCGAACCCACAATCTTGGTGTATTGGGAGCATGCTCCAACCAGCTAAGCTACCTGGCCTGGGTGAGAGCAATTACAGTGCCTTGTGATGAGAGAAGAGTGGGAACTATATTTTGAATTATATCTACTTGGGACTCCAGAAGGTTTTTCAAAGTAAGAACATCAGCATTGGCTCATGGCCCAGGATCCGAGGTTGGATAAAGATTGGAGCCCTGGCCCTCACCTTCTCCCATGCTCACTGTGGGCATGGTGGACTGCTGCAATCATGGACATGCCTCTGTATCTATGCCCTTACGGAGTTCCCACACACAATGACCTGGGCTTGGCCGATGACTTGCTTTGGCCAACTGAACAACAGCAAATGTTTCACAAGAAAAAAACTTTAAGAAGCGCTTATGCCTGGGGGGCTTACTCTCTCCTGTTATTACTCTTAGACTGCCTGTCACTGCTGCCATGGGAAGAAGCCCCAGCTAGCCTACAGGAGGATAAGAGGCACAGTGGGGCAGAAACTAGCCATCCCAGCTGAGCATCCTCGGCCAGCCAGGGAGCTGACTGAGATGCAGCAGTGAGCCCAGCCGAGAGCAGCCATGCCTGGCTCAGATCTGCAGAACCACTATGTGCTGTGATTTACAATAAGAAATATATATTTGTTCTATGTCCCCATTCCTGGTACACAGCTCCTAAAACCCTTGTGATTTCCCAAGTGATAAGAGCAACGGGAGAACCTTTTGATATAATAAATATTATTATTATATCATTGTTACATATTTATATTATTATATTATTATTTTGTCCTCAAATATCTCCAGTTCCTGAAATAGCTCCAAGTGATAAAGGTGAAAGGAGTGTCTTACTATTCATAACAAGCCTCTTCCCTTTCCTTTTTTCTTTTTTTCTTTTCTTTTCTTTTTCCTTTCCTTTCTTTCCTTCCTTCCTTCATTTCTTTTAGGTAAAATTGATATAAAATATTATAGAGGTTTCAGGTATACGACATTATAATTCAACATTGTATATGCTACAAAGTGATAACCACCAAAAGTTTAGTTACCATCATCACCATACAATTAACCCCCTTCACTCATTTTGTCCCCTTCTACCCTTTTCTTCTTGTAGCCACCAATATGTTCTCTTATCTACCAGTGTGTTTCTGTTTCATTTCCCTAGTTTTTTAGATTCCACATGTGAGTGAAATCATATGGTATTTTTTTTCCCCATCTGACTTTCTTCGCCTTAGCATAATACCCTCATTATATTGACACCAATGGAAAAATTTCCTTATTTTTTATGGCTGGGAAGTATATATATAATTAATGTGTGTGTGTGTGTGTGTGTGTGTACAAGGTCTGTCAGAAGGTATCCAGCCACATGCTATGAAAAGCAGAGACATTTACTGAAGAAGATACAAGATGGAAGAAACATTGTACAAAGGACAATGATGCCTCAGTCCCCTTCAAAGTAGGCACCTTGGGACCTCATACAGTTCCCCCAATCGCCATCGGCTGCCCTGTTGTATATTCCTGAATCCTACTGAAGGTCTGAAATCTCTTCCCTTTCAAATGTGATTTTAGTTTTGGGAAAAGCCAGAAGTCAGAGGGTGTCAAATCTGGGTTTTAGGTGAGCTGAGTCACCCGGGTGATTTGATGTTTCGCCAAAAAACTCTGCAAGAGACATGATGCATGAGTGGGCGTATTTTAATGATGAAGCTGCCAATCATGAGTTGCCCATAGCTGTGACCTTCCGAATCATCCAAATATTTTCCACGGAGGAATCTTCAAGCTTAACACGAAATTTGATGCAGATTACTCACTCGGTCGTTTTGAATGTGATGGCCACACAGTACACATGCTCACTCAACGGTGTCTACTGCCCCGGCTGACTGGTACAGTGAAGTCGGCATGGTACACATGCACATTCCAGTCCACTCTCCTTGGCTATCAGGTTACCTTGACGACGCACCATGCAAACTGCTCATTATATTAACAATGGCTGGACATTTTCCAGACAGAGCTCGTGTGTGTGTGTGTGTGTGTGTGTGTGTGTGTGTTCTTTATCTGTTGGTGGGAACTTAACATTGTTTCTGTATCTTGGATATTGTAAATAATGCTGCAATGAACATAGGGGTGCACAGGTGATATATCTTTTCAAATTAGTGTCTTTGTGTTCTTTGGATAACTACCCAGAAGTGGAATAGCTGGATTACATGGCAGTTCTTAATTTTTTTGAGACATCTCCAAACTGTTTTCCATAGTGGTTGCATGAATTTACATTCCCATCAACAGTGCATAAGTGTTCCTTTTAATCCACATCTTCTCTAAAACTTGTTATTTCTGATTTTTTTGATATTAGCCATTCTAACAGGTATGAGTAGTTATCTCATTGTGGTTTTGATTTGCATTTCCCTAATAATTAGTGATACTGATTTCATCTTTTTATGGGCCTATAGGCAGGCCATTTGCATAGGTCTTGCTTGGAAAGATGTCTATTCAGGTCCTTTACTCCTTTTTTAAATCAGATTGCTTTTTGTTGTTGTTGTTGTTGAGTTGTGTAAGTACTTTGCATAATTTGGACCCCTTGTCAAATGTATGATTTGCAAGTATCTTCTCCCATTCACTAGTTTGTCTTTTCATTTTGATGATGGCTTCCTCCACTGTACAGAAGCTTTTAGTTTTATGTAATACTATTTGTTTATTTTTATTTTTGTTCCCCTTATCTTTAGAGTCAGATCCACAACAATATCACTAAAATGGATGTCAAGGAGCTAACCCTTTATGTTTTCTTTAGGAATTTTATAGTTATCTCTAGGAATTTTTATGGTTTCGGGTCTTACACTGAAATCTTTAATCCATTTTGAGTTGGTGTTTTGTTTTGTTTTTTTGTATATGATTTAAGGCAGTGGTTTAGTTTCTTTTGCATGTGGCTGTCCAGTTTTTCCAACACCATATATTGGTGAGACTATCCTTTCTCCACTGTATGTCCTTGGCTACTTGTCATACATTAATTGTCCATATATTTGTGGGTTTAATTCTGAGCTCTTCACTGTGTTCCATTACCTGTGTGTCTTTTTTTATGCCAATATTACGCTGTCTTGATTACTATAGCTGTAGTACAGTTTGAAATCAGGGAGTGTGATACCTCCAGCTTTGTCTTTCTTTTCCAAGATTGCTTTGCTATTCAGGATCTTTTGTGTTTCTATACAAATTTTAGAATTATTTGTTCTAGTTCCATGAAAACTGCCATTGGAATTTTGATAGGCATTGCGTTGAATCTTTAGATTGCTTTGAATAGTATGGACATTTTAACAATATTAATTCTTCTAATCTATGAGCATGAAATAAATGTCTTTCGATTTATTTGTGTCTTCTACAATTTCTTTGTCAGTGCAATATACTTTTCAATGTGGCCTTTCACCTTCTTGGGTATAAATTTATTCCTGGGTATTTTATTCTTTTTGATGCAATTGTAAGAGAGAATGTCTCCTTAGTTTCTCTTTCTGATAGTTTGTTATTAGTATGTAGAAATGCTATAGATTTCTGTATATTGATTTTGTATCTTACTACCTCACTGAATTCATTTATTAGTGTTAACAGTTGTTGTTTTTGTGTGGAGCCTTAAGGGTTGTTATATATAGGTATCATCATGTCATCTGCAAATAGTGAGAATTTTACCCCTTCCTTTCCAATCTGAATTTTTAAAATTTCTTTTTCTTGCTTAATTGCTGTGGCTAAAACCCCTAATACTGCCCTGGTTGAGTTGCTCAGTTGGTTGGAGCATCATTCCAAACATCAAAAAGGTTGCGGATTCAATCCCCAGTCACGGGACATACCTAGGTTTTGGGTTCAATTCCAGTCAGGACGCTAATGGGAGGCAACCAATCAATGTTTCTCTCTCTCTCTCTCTCTCTCTCTCTCTCTCTCTCAAATCAATAAACATATCCTCAGGTAAGGATTAAAAAAATAAATAAATAAAAACTTCTAATACTATTTTAATAAAAGTGGCAAGACTGGGCAGCTTTGTCTTGTTTCTGATCTTAGAGGGAAAGTTTTCAGCTTTTCACCACTGAGTATGATGTTAGCCATGAGTTTATCATATATGGCCTTTATTATGTTTAGGTATGTTCCCTCTTTGCCCACTTCGTTGAGAGTTTTTACCATAAATGGATGTTGAATTTTGTCCCATGTTGTTTTTTTTTTTTTGCATCTATTGAGGTGATATGATTTTGTTTATCCTTCATTTCATCACAAGCCCCTTTCAACCACACCTGAGTTTATGCTAATGAGGATGAGGGCTGGTTGCCAGGGAATCTGTCATGTGATTAGAGGGTTGAAAATTTCAGCATCTACCCCCACCTCCAGGGAAGGGAGAGGGGCTGGAGGTTGAATTAATCACCAATGGCCAATAATTTAATCAATCATACCCCTGCAGTGAAGCCTTCATAAAACCCAAAAGGATGAGGTTCAGACAGTGTCCAGGTTGGTGAATAGATGAAGGTGCTGGGAGAGGGGTACACCCAGAAGCTCCACACCCTCTCCCGTACACCTTGCCATCTGTGTCTCTCCATATGACTGTCCCTGGGTGAAATCCTCTTATAACAAACTGGTAGCCTAGGACATAAACTATTTTCCTGAGTTCTATGAACCACTCTAACAAATTAATCAAATGCGAGGAGGGGGTTTGGGGAAACTCTCACCTAGAGCTGGCAGGTCAGAAATACAGGTGACAACCTAGACTTGTGATTGGTATTTGAGGTGGGAGAGGGGCAGTTCTGTAGGACTGAGCCCTTAACCTGTGGGGTCTGATGTTATCGCCAGAGAGACAGTGTCAGAATTGAGTTACATTATAAGACGCCCAGATGGTATCTCAGAATTCCTTGGAGTGGGAAAGAAGCCCCACATATTTGGTGACCGGAAGGATTCAGAGTGGTGAGAAGGAGACACCTGGTGGAGCACCTCTTCCTTTACAAGCACCCAGCTGAGCCCAAGAGAGATATGTAACCAGGCCCCAGGGAGTTGGTCCCTGACCTCCAAGAGCAGACTACAGGGGCAGAGCCCTGAACTATAGGTCAGAGAGCTTGCTCTAGTTCTTGGGTCCACCACCTGTACCTAGATGGTCTTTGGGAAAATGGGACCCCCTCCAAGCCTCAGTGTCACCTGATAACAGTCGTTCTCCTGTCTACCATACAGAGTCATTGTGAAGATCACACATGCACAGCTACCAGGATCCCTCCAAGGGAGCTACTAGTGTGGTCTGAATGGAAGAGACCCGTAAAGAAACTTTGTTGCCCAAGAATCATTAATTATGCCGCAGGACGAAAGAGTTACAGTCACAGAGCACTTACTGGACATCAAATTTCTTACACATTGTCTCAGTTGATCCTGGTAAACCATTACAAGGGAGATAATATGCTTCTATTTCATTGATGAGGCTGCTGACATTCAGAGGAGTACCGGAACTCGCCCAAGGTCACACAGCAGGACATGGGAGACAAGCATAGGCTCAGATATTATGGACTCCGGCGTCCACTTTCTTCCTGCTGCACACACCGCCTCTCCCCTGGAGTCTGTGTCATGTCAAACCCTCCGCCTCAAGCCTCAGCGTCCAGAATGCTGGAGTGGGGTGAGCCGTATGCTCCCAGCTGCAGGCCCTCTGCAAGGAGAGCCTGCAGAAGCCCAGCTTCCCACTAGCAGTCAAAGCACTTCATCAACAAAGTCGACCTGTATTCTTGCCTTCTTTCCTTGCACCCGAGCAGCTTACCGGTCTAGTCTGGCTCTGGATCGCCAAGGCAACCTGACAGAGGAAACAATGTGACATCTCTCCCACTGACCTTTATTTCTTAAAGTCCCCATGGATCTGCTGTATGACAGAGAGGAACGTTATCATCCCCTTCTTCCATCGCTCACTGTCTACTGTTACAGTAGTGATACAGTAGTGATACAGAAGTGAAGGGGGAAAAGGAGCCCTCAGGACTGGCTCGGGGCACTCCGTTTGAGTCATTTAAAGCAGTTCTGCTTGATTGTCAAAAAACTGCACGGTCTAGAATTCATGTAGAAATTGGTGGCATTTCTACTGGCCACCATGGTGGCGTTCTGCATGCACACCCTACTTCATGCCGGGAGCTGGCACTGCCCTGCCCCTCCATCACCCTGGGAACCCACAGGTCCCCTCTCCGGGACTTGCACATGTCTCTGTAGAACTCCATCCTCAGAATCTAAAGCATCTGTGTATATCAAGTGCTGTCCCTCCCAAAAAAAAGCTGGCACAGGCACCTTCTTGACACAACTTCAAAATAGATGCTACATTTCTTGTGTAATGTAGGTGTCGGGACCTAAATTTAGGGGTCCCGACATCCCAGCATTTTAATAATAGGAATATCCACATTTGCATCTGCTAAGGGCTGGACTCCTTGTGTGTTTCCAGCTATGCTTTCTTCGTATGGACATAGCGTCTTTTTCAGAGAGCATGTACTCTCTAATCAATTGACTTCCCATCTTTTCCTTAAGCAACTCACTTGGAGGTAATTGTAACTAGCAATTACTGGGTGTGTATTATTAGTCAGGCAGTGCTACAAATAATCCGAGGCATTGATTCACAGGAACCCCTCATAAGTAATACATCCCAGATAACAGATAAGGAAACTGATGCTCAGAGAGGACACGTAACTTTCCGAGGTCATATAGCTGGCAGGTAGCAAAGCTGAAATGTGAAATCGAGCTGACTCCAGCTCCTGTACCCTCGGCCACTGTGCTACTCTCTCCCACAATTGCACAGCATCGATTCAGACACTGAGGTTAACAGAGATGGCAAACGAGTACTCAGGGGAAAGAGGTCTTTTACAACTTAACAAGCTGTGATGAATACCAGCACAGCGTTTCCCTTTTTAAAAAAGTCACGATAGTCCAGTTACTTTAAACAAAAAGACCCAACTGGTATGAGTTCTGGTCCAGTTACAGATCACTGTGTAACCCTGGGAAAGTGTTTGTCCCTCTCTGGGCCTCATCAGTAAAGTAAGTGGGTTTGAACTCCAGGATCCACCTCCTGAGACCATGATACTTGGGTGTGTCTTTATTCATCATCGTATTTTACAGAGAGGGACAAGAAGCTACCTATTGCCAAAGGTCAGGGAGGGCCTGGCTCAGGGAGCAGTGATACCACCATGGTTCAGCCACCCACTCACTTGCCTTGGGATGACTTGAGACACCTCTGCTGGCTCTTCACTTGGTCTCATTCTCATTTTTCCAAGAGGCCAACATATGCTGTCCTTGCAACTCAACTGTAGATTCTTGGCACAGAGCAGGTGGGGGTGGCGGTCTTGGGTCTTTTCTTCCTTAGGAACAATGCTCTGAGGAATAGTTCTTTAGTTTGTTAGTTGGAGTCCTGAGAACAGAAAAGGACAAAAGATGCATTTGTCATAGCATCAAGAGCCACCAAAGGACTGGAGGCGGGGGGGAAGCCTGAACTGGCATTCTGTAAAAGAAAAGGCATGGGTCTTAGCTTTCCAGTGAAGAGTATGCTACTGCTGCCTTGTTGGTGGGGGTAGGGCACTTGGATGCCCTTGACATTCAGATGGTGCTTTATGGTTATGAAGTTCTTTGTCCCTCTGGGGCCTCACAGAAACCTTGAGTGTTGGAGGGGGGGGGAGGAGGCAGGAATGGTGACAATGGTGAAGAGGATAATATAGATGGTGATGATGATGGCAGCTCTGTCCATTGAGTCTTCATATCTTCCAGGCACTGTGCTAAAGACTTCCCACACACGGACTCCAGAAGCTTCCCAACCACATCGGGAAGTGGAAACCATTTGTCTGTGCCCAGGGAAGCCAAAGCCTAGAGAAGCTGTCCCGTGCTCGCAGGAATGCAGCAGGAGCAGAGCTGGTTTCTAATTCGGTCCCGCCTCGTCCTGCAGCTTTAGCTCTTTATTTCATGGGTGCAGTAGCTGGGGCTTACAGCTAGCAAGTAGCGTGGAGTTAGCAATACCAACTCGGGTTTTAAAATCTGTGGAGAAATGAAATGCCCAAGATGGTAGAAAAAAATAGAGGAGGCAAACCTCTGGCTGGTAGTAGACAGAGCTGGGGTAGGCCTGAGCCCAAATTCCCGGTGAATGTCCCTGGCCACCTCCTTCCTTCCTTCCCCCTGCGTGAGGGGCTTCCCTGTAGATAAACACCCCTGTTCTTCCACAATCACGCAGGTGACACAGCACCACTCCCCCACCTAACCTCCTCATGGCTTTCCTACTGCTCTTAATCCTGCCCTTTGTGGAATTTACAGTCTCTGGGGGAGAAAGATATGAATTAAGATATCACATGAACTAACAGTTACAAACTGTGAACTGTGTGCGGTAACTATCATGAAGAAGTATAGGGACCATGATGTCAATCCTAGGGGTTCATGGAAGGCTTCCTGGAGGAAGTGACTTTGGATCTGAGACACATTGGTCTGGGTCAGTTTTCTTTGGAGGCCCCTAAGGGACAAGTGAACCTTGATAAAAGAGAAGAGAAAGCAGTGGAGAAGGAGGACCCCGTGCCCTAATATGTACTAATCTGCCCCTTCCGGATTCGGGCCTTACTGAACGAGAGAGGGCTGGTTTGGGTCTCTGTCCCTAGGGCAGTGTTTCTCACAGTATGGTCCCTGACAGACCAGTGGCAGCAGCATTACCTGGAAGTTTGTTATAAATGCCCATTCTTTGGCCCTAGACCTAATACACTGACAATTTTGGGACAGAGCCAACAATTTGTTTCTAGTAAACCCTCCTGGCCATTCTGTGACCTACTAATAGATGCCTACAGTCAGTGGGTTCACTCACTAAAAGTATAATAGTCCAGGTTCTCTCTTACTCTCTCCGGTTCTCCACATGGAAGGGAAATTCATAGATGATATTCTGAGAGAAGGCCTGATAGGGGTGTGCAGCTGGAGAGAGGGTGGGACAAGTTATTTGGTGAAGTGGGGAATAAAATACAAGAATTTTAGCAATTCAGAGATTAATTGCCCAGGCGATGAGACTCCAGGAGTTAAAAGTGTAATCTCTGAACGCTGGAAAGAAGCCAGCACATCATATCCCACCCCTGCTCCCGCCCCCATCTGAGACAAGACCCAGAAGGTGGTACCTCACCGTTCAAAGCAGGCTCTTCCATTGTTGGCTGGTTATGTCTGAGATGAAAGCTGCCTTCCTCTGATCTCCTTCCACTGGCCTTCCTTCTCTGAATTCTTACAGAGAAACCCTTTTCCTTCCCCCAGCCTCCCAAGGATGACAATCCTGTGAATCTATGGTTCTTAGTGAAGAGACATTCGCTGACCCACCAAAGTATAAGAGGAGACCCTGGGCTTAGGAACACTTTTATTAAAGCAACATGAGCATGATAGAAACTTCGAGTTCATGTGCCCTTCAGCTGGGCCTGCCAACATGAGGGTGGCTTTGCAGATTGGTCCACATTCTGTAGAAAGTTAAATAAAGGTCACGAGGATCTGGTAGTACTCTGATCCAAGCCTCCCCAGCTCGGTGACACCTCTCCCATGTGGTTTGTGTCAGATCCTGCCTTCGTGATTTGGCTGGTGAGGAAGAAATATTTTTGGACTGTGTATTTAAACTGTCAATGCTTTACATAGGTATTAACTACTTCACAGCCCAGGACCTACTTCGTTTCCGGAGAAAATAGTCCTCAGATCATGTCTGTGTCATTCTGAGATTCCTCAGCACACCCAGCCAACGGTATGGGCCATGCACGCAACCAGTGAACCATTCTGCATATCGAATCCCAGCCTACCTGCCTTTGGACACTATCCAATTTCTTCTTCAGTCAAGAAAGTAAAGTCTGCCCTAGACAATTCCCCTCCAAAGAACATGCTCATGAAAGACCCAACTCAGAGAAAACAAAATGCGGCAGAGAATAAAACAGCAGCTTCAATTCTGTTTCCAGCTCGTCCTCTCATGCTCCCCCAACCTCCTTCACAACAGGAGGAAGAGGGCAGAGAGCTGATTAGTCCATTTCAGAGACAGCCGGGCTGACGCCCAGGGAAGAAATACAACACAAAGACCTGTCACTCTGCCTGGTCGTCTCATCACCTATCAGTGACCCCCTGGCTTGGGAAGGCTCCTATAGACCCCATTTTCTGGAAATGACATCAGCCCTTGAGTCATAAGAAGGAATTTGTCAAGCAAAACATAATGTCAAAAGAAACTTACTATCAAATGGGGTTGTGACACTTCTTGCTGTAAAGATGGTCTTTGGAGTCACATCGGGATAAAAGTTCACTCCTCTGAGGCTGGAATCGTAGCTTCTCTATGCTCTTGATAATGTCAGACAAAAATGTGACCACATGCTCTTAAACAGGCTTTCCACCAGCAGAGAGAGCTCATCTGCCCCCCCACCTTGTAACCACTGGAGCCAAATTTCTGTTTCATTTTTACCAGAAAGAAAAAAAAAGAAAGACTCCATCCTACCACAACAGTCATTGAATTCAAGCCTCTTCACAGAGGAAGCAAAAGACTTCCTAATCTCAAGCAAAAAATGCCAGCTATGTACTCCCACAGGGCTCCAGCCCCCAGAGGCGCAGGGCACCAGGGCTATCACAATACCCTCCCAGCTGCTCTAAAATTCAATTCTTTTTTGTGCAAAAACTCCAGACATGGTCCAACAGTTCAGATCCAAGCTTCAGTCCCGGACAGTCCACCCTGTTTTTGCCCCAGAAGCATTCCCTGACCTCACAAGCAGAGTCAGAAATCTAGACATACTAGCATCTGAGGCCCAGAGGCTAACCACATAGCTCTAGTTCTGAGAGGAGATGGGAATGTCCAACTTGCTCCAGCGCGTGCTGTCTTCTGCGTGCCGGGCACAGGAGGGAAAGGGTATGGGTGAGTGGTGGGAGGAGGGTGCGGGGCAGAACTGATAGACGAAACACAGATTAAGACAGGAGTACCCAAGGTGAGTGAGCCAGGGAGCCAGAATGTGAGCGATAAGCACTTCACAGTAGGTGCCTTAGGAGCCAGAGGAAATGAGAGCGGTTGTAAGAAGACGGACGTGACCTGGGGTGCCGGCTAACTTGTCAGTTTCCCTGAGAAATGTCATCTCCTTTCCTCTGTCCCTGCAGCCCTAATTCCACCATCGTGTTTATTTTTGTGCCCAGTCCTGTCCCCTGTTTTGCCTGGGTACGCAGGTAAAGTTTGACTAGCTGTAGGCACCACTCACCCATCCCAAGGGCTAGGTGAGACCAAAGTACATGAAGGAGTGCCAAACTATTCGTCTTCTCAGGGGGAAGACGTATCTACCGATCCCCAGCCTCCATCCCAGGTAATACTTGCCAAAAGAAAGCTGCTGAATTAATATCAGATAATACAGGCTATTAAAATGAAAAGCTTCAATTCCACTTCTAGAGAAGACATTAAATTCTAATAACTTGGCCTCTAAATATTTAAAGCAAAAATTGTTAGACCTATAGGAAAAAATCTGACAGTTGCATATTTTAAGAGGAGATATATACACATTTCTCTCTGTTGTTAGGCCAAACAAAAAAAATCAACAAATATAAGAAAGAATTGAGCAACAAAGTTAGCAAGTTTAATCTAATAGACATATATAGATTTTTTAATCTAATAAAGGATACATATTCTTTTCAACTGCCCATGAAATATTTATAAAACAACTCTATAGATTTCTAAATAATAAATATAATATAGACCAGGACTTAGCAAACCATGGCCTAGAAGCCAAATCCAGCCCTCCACTTGTGTTTGTAAATAAAGTTTTACTAGTACACAGCCACACGTATTCATCTGCATACTGTCTGTAGCTACTTTCATGCTGTAACGGAACAGAACATGTGGCCCGCAAAGGCTAAAAATATTTATTTTCTGGCTCCTTACAGAAAAAGTTTGCCAATTCCTGATATAGACAATATTCAATGATCAAAACACAATTATGTTAGAGGTTAATTATAAAATAATAAACTTTAAAACTTCATATTTTTGGAAAGCACAAAAGTACAAATTTAAAAGCTCTTTTAAATAGCCGAGTGAAACAAGAAATCATAATGGGAATTTAAAGTCTTTAGAACTAGTGGTTAGAATGTGAAATGTAGAAGCCAATCATTGTACTCACAGTAACAATTAGAGGAAAAAAATGAATAAACTGAAAAAAGTTATGTTCCTTGTTACAGACATTGGAAAGCTATGAGTATGAAGAAGGCTAACGGAACTAAATTCCAGAGCAGAAAGAAGCCGCCCAAGGTGAGTGGAGACTGGGGAATGCTCCCCTCTCTGAGGGCATTTGCTGAGTCTGGGCATGGCCGGGAGGGCCTGGCCTGCCAGAGCGGAGGCCAACCTGCTCTGAGAGAGAACGAGAAACCAGCCGCCCCGCACGGTCGCGCGGGCTGCCTTGATGAAGTAGAGTCGGGAGAAGCTCAAGTGCACAGACGGTCTTCCCCAACTGCCAGTGCTCCCGCATAGGGTGTTTGCTGTGTGCTGAGCGGCCAAGGAGGCTGGGGGCTAGATCGGAAATTCAGAGACAGATTTCTTGATATATTATTACGTTTGGGAAAGAGAAGTCTGCTTGAAGGGGAGGCCTATAATAAACACAAGACAGGCATCACTCTTAAGATATTTGAAACTAAAGGTAAACTCATCCAGCTCAGTGTCAGACTGGATTGAAGAAATGAGTTCACCCTCTTAGCTGCCTCAAGGTAGAAAAAGGTTGTTCTCTCCCTGGGAGAAAATATAATCTGCTTCAGACTCCAGGGTTATTATATATAATATACAAAGATAGAGAGGGAGAGAGGGAGAGAGAGGTGGGGGAGAGAGAGAGAGAGATACTAATATGAAGAAGTAGAAAAATGTGACCTAAAAGCAAGAGAAAAAATAGACAGTACAAAAGTCCTACAGGGTTTCTGAGTACTTATCTAAAAGAACCATTTCTGGGTACTTATCTAAAAGAAGCATTTATTCTAGAAAGATCATTATCTCAAAAAGTTATCTTTATCTCCACGCTCATTGCAGCATTATTAGCAGTTGCAAGGACATGGAAGCAACCTAAGTGTCTGTCAATGGATGAATGGATAAAGAAAGTGTGGTATCATACACAATGGAATATTACTCATCCATGAAAAAGAAGGAAATCCTGTCATTTGTGACAACATGGATGGGCCTCGAGGGTGTTATGCTAAGCTAAACAAGTCAGATAGAGAAAGACAAATACTGTATAGTGTCAATTATATGTGGAATCTAAAAAAAAACAACTGAATCATAGATACAGAGAACAGATTGGGAATTACTGGGGAGAGGGGGAGGGGAGTTAAAAAGATGAATAAAAGTAATGGAAAAGTATGAGACAGGATAGAAGACCAATGACATAAATCAATTGCATTTCTTTGCATCAGCAACCAATTAGGAACTAAACATCTTTTAAAGGGCTTCATTTATAATCACAACAAAACTATAAACTACTTAAGAATAAATCTAAGGAAAAAACAGTTCAAGATCTATGCAGAAAATTACAATGCTTTTTGGAAAACATTTGAGAAGACCTACATCAATGGAGAGACAACTCATGTTAACGGCTAGGAAGAAACAACATCTTAAAAAGACCTCTCTCCCCAAACTGACCTAAGATGCAATGCAACATCAACACAATTACCAACAGGGTGTTTTGTTTTTTGTGGAATTTAATAAGCTGGCATGTCATCAGTGGAGAAAGAAGGGACTGTTTAAGAGACAGCTTGCAAAACTATCTGTATGGGGAAGAAATAAAACTGTTTCTACCTCATACCATAGATAAAAATCATCTTTACTTAAACTAAAAACAAAATGTCAAAAACAAGACTTTAAATTTTTTTGGAAGACAATATTGTTAAAATCTTTCTGACCTTGAGGATAAGGAAAGATTGGTTAAATAAGACACAAAAAAATGACGATCTTTTAAAGAAGAACGAGAATCTTGACAATATTAAATTTAGAAGTATGTTAATCAAAACTTTAAAGAAAAAGAAAATACAAGCTATAAATGAAATGATGTTTGAAATGCATAAAGCTGGCAATGGACAAGACCCATGATATGGGGGTGGGCAAAGCAGGGTTATAGTTGTGAGTAGGCAACACAGAGTTTATTTTTGTATTACTTATTAATTATTGTACTATTGATTGATAACTGTAAATCTACTTCTGTTCACCCTAGTACATAAGGAATTCCTACAAATCAATAAAAAAGGAACAACCAGCTCAGTTTAAAAATGGGCAAAAGCCATGAATAAAGCATTTAACAGAAGAAAGAAAACATTTGGTCAATAAACAGATGACGAGATGTTAAACTTCAGGCAAACATAAATTAAAACCACAATTATACGCGACTACCCACCTGTCAGAACATCCGAAATTAGAACAACCAGCCAACCCAAGTGCCGACAAGTACGTGGAGAACCTTGAACACTCCCATGCTGACGTGAGTACAAAATGGCTTAACAACTCTGAAAAATAGTTTTGCTTTTGTCTAAAAGTTTAACCCAAAGACCGAGCTATTGAACTCCTAGGTATTTACCCAAGAGAAATGAAAGTTTATGTCCATCCCAAGACTTGTATATAACATTCTTGCTGCTTAAATTACAACAGCTGAAAAATGGAAACAACCCAAATGTCCATGAACAGGTGAATGGATAAACAAACTGTGTTATACCAAGACATTTGAATATTCATCAATAAAAGGAGTGAGCTCTTGATGTTCCACCAACATGAATGTATATCAAAATAGGTATACTGAGTCCTGGCCAGTGTGGCTCAGTTGGTTGGAGCGTCATTCTGTAAACTGAAAGGTCGCAGGTTTGATTCCCAGTCAGGGCACATGCCTAGGTTGCACATTTATCCCCAGGTTGCAGCCTGTGTGAGAACAGTCCCCAGCTGGATGCATAGGAAAGGCAATCAACTGTTGGATATTTCTCTTTCACAACAATGTTTCTTCCCCTCCCCCCGCTGCAGTACCCACTCTCTCTAAAATCAATAAGCATGTCCTTGGGTGAGGATAAAAAAAAAAGTAGCTATTCTGAGTGAAAGAAGCCAGATCAAAAAAGTGAGCCAACTGTATCTTTCCATTTATAAAAAAGGTCTAGAAAATGCAAACGAAATTATATAAAAACAGAAAGTAAATCAATAGTTACCTAAGTATGGGGGAGGAAGTAAGAGGTGGGAAGGAGAGATCACAAAGCGTCACAAGGAAATTTTTATGGTGATGGATACATTCGATATCTTGTTTGTGGTGATGTCATCAAAATGTATCAAATTATACACTTTAAATATGTACAGTTTACTCTACATCAAGGAATAAAGCTTGCTGTTGTTTGACTCTAACAAAATAATCCCTTTTAGAGAGAAAATCCCTCTTTTTATTCAAACACCTCAATAGGTCTTTTTGGTTGGGAAAGGTGAGGTCTTGGGCTGGCATAGGAGTGGGCTGATACCATAGGAGAGTCACTTGTTCTGTAAAATAAAGCAAGAGAGCCCTGGCTGGTATGGTTCAGTGGATTGCATGCCAGCCTGCAGGCCTGCAAACAAAAGGTTGCCAGTTCGATTCCCAGTCAGGGCACATGCCTGGGTTGCAGGCCAGGTCCCCGATTGGGGGTGTGTGAGAGGCACCTGATGTTTCTTGCCCACATTGGTGTTTCTCTCCCTCTCTTTCTCCTTCTCTTTCCCTCTCTGTAAACATAAATAAATAAAAATCTTTCTAAAATAAAGCAGGAGGAAATTTTCATTTTATGGGAATTGTCCAGATTTTGGAGAAGAGGAGAAGATGAGAAAGAAGTCTCCAGAGAAAGTGGGAAGAATTCGTACAACATGGTGGCCAGCAAAGCCCACAGAAAAAGACGGGCAGTGAAAACACTCCCTCTGGGGTGGGGATCGTCATAGAACTTTGCTATCTAATATTCATGTTTAACTTATTTCCTGTTCTGTGAAGTAGTCCCTTTCCACCATCCCCACACCTTTAGTGAAGTGTGTTCCAGACACTGGTCTTGAGTTAATGGCGTTGAGGAGAATCGAAGAGGAAGGGACAGTTCCATACATCAGCCAAAACAGAGAGGGAGGCAGCAACCACAGGGCTTTTGAGGGCAGCTGAGATGAGAAGCAAGCTAGAGCGGGAGTTAGAGGAGTGACTGGAGGTATAAGCCTTCCCTTCAGGACTTGTTGGAATATCAGGCCTTTCCGCAGAACGTGGGATGGAGAAATGAGCCATTTTATTTGAGAATTAAGGGAAAGGTTTACTCCAGAGGCTGGCTTCTTGGGAGCATCTAGTTGCTCCTAGGACACACTGTGGGGAGGGCCACGCTAGACCAGGCAAGATACCAAAGAGGTGACTCAATGGACACTGGGCCATGTATAGACTGATGTGAATGACATCGAATTGTCTCTTGTGGTGTTAGTGCATCCCTGCCCTTTAGATCAATCCCCCCAGACTATTCTCGATGGCTTACCTTTCTTTTCACCTCTGTTTCCTTCTCATATTTAATTTTTAGAAAATGAAGATTTTTAAAATATTTTTCACTTTCTCCCCAGCTTCATTCTTTCCCTGGCTAGATCAGAAATGAATTAAACTCTTCTACCCTAATTTCTCCTTCTAGTTTACCCCAAGTATGAGCTATCAGATCCCTCTTTGATTATCCAACTTCTCCCAAGTCCCTTCCTTATAAAATATGGTTTACCAGGAGTTTCAACTATGGAACAGCAAGAGAGGGACTATAAAGACAGTGGAGTGGGGCACAGTGGGCGTAAGAAATTTATTTCCCCCAATTGCCATTCATTAGCCAACTAAAGACAGACTGATGGAAATGAAGACACTTGTTCTGCAGCATCAGAGTCATGGAGAAAACGTAGTTCTTAAACCTATGTTCTCCTGTTCTCTCTAGCTAAACAGTCACTGGGAGAAAGGAGCCACGGGACTAGAAAATGTAGACATAGATGCTCTTCCAAGAAGAAAAGTCCGTGGGGTTCACATGAGGATCATTTACCTTGTTGTGTGGTGCGGTTGCTGATCTTGCCTCGAAAACTTTGAAAGCTTAGCCCTCCAACACCCCAGGTGTTTCAGGGGTGGACTTGTCCAAAGACAGCAAGCCCATGTCTGCCCTCTCTGCCATTCCGTTACGGTTCAAGGATTCTATGATGCCATCCATTAGTCAGAATGTGCAAAGTTGCCTGGATACTGTGGGTAAAAGGTCCTGGCTGGGTGAGCTCCTCATCTTGCTAAATGTGCTGAGAGGCGAGGTTGTGGGAGAACATAGTGGCGTGGTTGCCTGGGCCTGGGCCAGATTATCCATCCAAGCAGGTGGCAAAGCAAGAGACCCCAGCAGCACCAGGGGAAAGAGGGCTGGGAGCTGGAGGTGTCTTACTAGGAAATGGAAGAGCTGGAGAAAGATAACAAGGACAAGGTTTGGGGTTCACTAAGACGAAAATCTGATCATGAAACATTTCCCCAAAGAGACATAACATTAAAATACAAAAAGATAAATTGAATAAATCCATACACCATCTCTCCAGAGAGATGTCATCCTATAATATAACTAAGTTCATTTTGATTAATCTGACACCCACCCACAACAGTATCTCCATACATGTTTACTGAATGTATGAAAAAAAAATTTCCCAGAGAAGCTCACTCCCTCATCTGTCCCCAGTCCCAGGAGGCCCCTCTCTCACTCTTTTGGGCTGTAGGGTCATGTGAAAGAGTCGCTGGAGGTATGCACTCAAATGACGTTCGGATAATCTGTTAAAGGTACTGTGGGAGACATTCTATATCTTGCCCCCGTCAGTAAGAGGTTTCGACTGGAGGGACACTCTCGGCAACTCGTGGCTCTCTGTGTCCCTATTCCACCAGCAGCACATGAAGTTACCAAGCAAGCCTCCCGGATGAGATGGCAATACCTCATGCAAAGATTCTTGGGAAATAAAATAATTTTTATTCACTTACTAGATTTCATATACCCAACAGTCCTTAAAACAAGGATCAACAACAGCAACGCAAACCCCATGTAAAATGAAAACCAGGTGCCCCAAAAAGACGCCCCTTCCAATGTCACACACAGATTGAGGGAAAATCCCCCTGGGCACTCACACCGCTGCCTGTGAGTACGGCCAGCTTCCTACAGGCTCCCTGGCAATCAATCCATCCTCGTCCTGGGGCTGAGCAGTCCGAAGTCTTTACAGTCAACGTGACAAGTTAAGGACGAGTTAGACTAGATCTCCAGTTTGTAACATGAGTCCTTCGCCCTCTCGAGTGTGCATCCATGTGTAGAGGCCCCGATCTACTACTCACAGGCTGACGTGCAACTGTGGGAGCTCGGCCAACCAGGCCACATGAACAGATCACACATATGTTGCCAAATGCAGCGGCCACAAGACCCAAAGCTGCAGAGAACTGACAGGTCAGGCCTCAACTGAAAATTTGGCTGAAAGGGGATCTCTTGAGCCACACGCTTTGACTTTACGAGTTGGCTCATCTTGAGCTCAAATATACCAAATAGAGATATCACGTACTGCCCTTGAAAACCAGTAACAAAGCTAAGAATATCCAAGAGCGTGGGGTCCTCTCTTGGCCACCCAGAAGGCAAAGTCTGCCAGAAGCCTGCCTGTTGATCCATGAGCAACTCATTGGCCGGAAGAAGGGTTGGTCAGAATCCAAGGTGCACTGGGCCCAACCAGGAGGCCTTCCTAGTTCTCCTGTTCCTGCTGCAACCTCTTGGCCACAGCAGTGATCAGAGCTGCTCCCTTTCCACTGCCATCTTCTGAAAGCATGAACGTCACATCACACCGAGGGGCTAGGTCTTTCACAGTTTCCTGCAATATTGTAGAAAAGCTGTTAAAAAGAGAAAAAAAATCTTTATCAGCACTGACACATGGAATCAGCATATTTATAAATTATTTCAATCTAGTTTGTTGTTTCCAGTTTGCTTCTCAAGGCTCTAGAAGAGCTTACACAGTTTCATAAATAGCTGTTTGAATATTACCTTTTATTGAGCAATTACTAATGCCAGAGAATACCCTAGATGTTTGACATACAGAACATCAAAGTGTAACAAGTAGCAGTTTGAAAATAACTATTGCTATCTTCATTACATAAATAAACTGATGCTCCAAAGTTAAGAAACTTGTCCAAATTTATACAGCCAGTTTATTAAGATTTGGACCAGGCCAATCATTTTCCAAACCTCACCTTTTTGTGTTCAACTTTTCCCAAAATTTTTATTTTCAAAATTTTCAAACTTACAGAAGAGTTGAAAGAATAGTTCAAGGAGTACCTCTACACCTTCTGCCCAGACTCAACAAAGTTAAAGCTTTGCCCAGTTTGCTTTATCCATCCATCCATCCATTCATTCATCTCTCCCTCCATTAGTTTCCTCCTAAAGCACACAGTCTTAATCACACCACCTGGTCCCTCTCAACGACCATTTGAGATATTAGATCCATTGGAATCAACGTCCTGGGAGTCAGTCACCAGGCCAGTCTGTGCGATCAAGGTGTGTTTACCGAAGGCCTGGGCATCTAGGCCACAAGTCCTGGGACCCTGGGCTGCGGTAATGGTATAGATGGTGGTGATCTCTGAGGGCCACATGCCGGAGCAGTCTCTGAACCAGACTAACACACAGCCAGTGGGTGGCTCCGGCCACCATGGATGCTCCTTGGGGGTCTCCTGGTTAAGTGAGGGAATGTTTGGGATATTGCCGGGGGCAGAGTAAGGGTAATTAGCCCCAAACTTCCCAGGAGGTAGAAGAAAATGGCTTGGCAGTCACTGGTCAATTTCCTCTCTCTCTCTCTTTTTCTTTCTTTTTCTTTTCTTTTCTTTTCTTTTCTTTTCTTTTCTTTTTTCTTTTCTTTTCTTTTTTCTTCCTTCCTTCCTTCCTTCCTTCCTTTCTTCCCTCCCTCCTTTCTCTCTCTCCTTCCTTCCTTTCTTAAGTGTACAATTCAGTGGTTTTTAGTATATTCACTCACAACCATCACCACGGTCTAATCCCAGAACATTTTTGTCATCCTAAAAAGGAAACCCATACTTGTTATTAGTCATTCTCTAGTCACATCAACCCCCAAAAGCCTCCAGCAATCACTAACCTTTCTATAGATTTGTCTATTCTGGGCACTTAATATAATGGAATCCTATAATATGTGGGCTTTTGTGTCTGGTGTCTTTCACTTATCATGATGTTTTTCAAGGTTCATCAAAGTTGCAGTATGTGTCAGTACTTTATTCCTTTTTATGAGTAATATTCCATTGTATGGTTATCCTACCTTTTTTTTTACCCATCCATCAGTTGGTGGACACTTGGGTTGCTTCTCCCTTCAGCTATTATGAATAATGCTGCTATGAACATCACTAACAAGTATTTGTGTGAACATGTTGTAAATTCTCTTGAGTATACCTAGGAACAAAATTGCTGGGTCCTATGGTAACTTTATGTTTATCTTTTCTAGAAACTGCCAAACTATGTTCCCACCAGCAATACATCAGGGCTCCAATTTTATCACATCCTGATCAACACCTGCTACTGTCTGTCTTTTTTATGATAGCCACATCCTTAGTGGGTGTGAAGTGGTATTTCATGGTTTTGACTGGCATTTTCCTAGTGAGTAATAATATTGAGCATCCTTTTGAGTGCTTATTGGACATTTGTAGATCTTCTTTGGAGAGACGTCTGTTTAAATCCTTTGCTCATTTGTTAATCGGGTTACTTGTCTTTTTTGTTGAGTTGTTTTAAGTGTTCTTTATAAATTCTAGATGTAAGTCCCTCATCAGACATATGATTTGCAAATATTTTTCCCATTATTTCATTTCACTTTCTGTGGTGTATAAAAATTTTTAATTTTGATGAGTCCAATTTATCTATTTTTTCTTTTGTTACTTATGCTTTTGATGTCATATTTTAGAACACTGCCTATTCCAAGGTCACAAAGATTTACACCTTTTTTTTTTAGAGTTTTATAGTTTTAGCTCTTAATTCAGGTCTTTGATCAATTTTGAGTTAATTTGTGCACATGGTATGAGGTCGGAGTCCAACCTCATAATTTTACATGTGGAGATCCAATTATTGCACCATTTATTATATTTTTCCCCATTGACTGGCCTTGGTATCCTTGTTGAAAATCACCTGACCATAAATGTGTAGATTTATCTTAGACTCTCAATTTCTATTCCAATGATCTCTATGTTTAATCTTTACGTCAGTACCACATGGTTTTGATTACCGTATCTTTAGAGTAAGTTTTCAAGTAGAGAAGTATGAGCTCTTTAGTTGTGTTCTCTGAAGACTGTTTTGACTATTCTGAATTCTTTGCATTTGCATGAGAATGATAGGATCAATTTGCTAATTTCTGCAAAGAAGTCTGTGGGGATTTTGATAGTGGTTATGTTTAATCCGAAGATCAATTTGGGAAGTATTGCTATCTTAATATTAAGTGTTCCAATCCATTTACTTAAGTCTTCTTTAATTTCTTTCAATGATATGTCAGCATCTGCAATGTACTAGTTTTGCATTTTTGTGAAATTTATCACTAAGAATTTTATTCTTTTTAATGCTGTTATAAATAAAATTATTTTCTTATATTTCTTAAATCTTTTAAGTTTTACTTTTGGATTATTCACCGCTAATGCATAATTGGTTTTTGTATATTGATCTTGTATTCTGAAACCCTGCTGAACTTGTTTATTAGTTCCAACAGTTTTGTGTGTGTGGATGCCTTAGAATTTTCTATATACCAAATCATGTCATCTGTAAACAAAGATAGCTTTATTTTTGCCTTTCCAACACGGATGCCTTTTCCTTCCTTTCCTTGCCTGTCAGGCCTGGCTAGCCGTCTAGACTTACCCATCATTTTCCCATGGAAGTCACATATTTTGGGACTGGGTCTTATGAGCCTCTCCTTGAATCAAGATTTATTTGACTGAGAAACAAACATCACACAACCATCTGGAGGCAGCATTAGAAGCAGTGCAATGATGGCCAGCAGTGGCAAGACTGGACATCCTTGACTTGCTCCTGATCTTAAGGGAAAAACATCTAGCCTTTCACCAGTCAACATGATGTCAGCTATGGATTTTTCATAGATGTTCTTTACCAGGTTGTGAAAGTTCCCTTATTCCTAGTTTGTTGAGTGCTTTTTATCTTGGAATGTGTTAGATTTTACCAAATGCTTTGTCTGTACTTGTTGAAATGATCATGTGGTTTTGTTCCTTGGTCAAGTCTTGGTTCAAGGGAGAGGCTTATAGGAACCACAACAAAAATATGTGACCTCAAGGGAAAAACCAAGAGAACAGATCACTCAGTTATTTTGGACAATTAGCATCATAGGATGAACTAAGGATCAAGGATTACAATAAGATATTTATATGTACATTTCTACATGACTGGAAATTTGTAGAAGCTTGTTAATACTTTTCTTCTTCACCAAAACAAAATGTAAAACTCTAAATGAAAATAAAAAGTACAGCTTTCATCACTGAAGTTTCTATGATGTTCCAGGCATGCTACACAAACTGTTTAACTTAATCCTCACAACGATGTATGAGGTAGGTATGATTTTTGTCCTCATTTAATAGGGGATTAGAAACCAGCCCTTGGCCTCCCAGCCACTAAGTGGTACAGCCAGGATTCAAACTCACATTGCCTGACAGGGCTCATAATCCTTCTGTCCACTTATTCTGAGCTAAGAAAATTATAAACAACTCACACTTGAAAATGCTCTATGTTATACAAAATATTCAATTTTCATTTCTCCCCTGAGAGGTCAAGTGGGAATGTGTTGATAATCATCGCTTGTATTTGCTGAGCTCTGTGTGAGGCACTTCACAGGTATTAACCCACGTAATCTTCAGGTAGCTCTATGAGGCAGAGGTTATCACTGCCCACCCTTCACAGATGAGGGAGCTGGGGTTCCGAAGGGATGGCAAACACTCCCACATCATACCACTAGGAAGCAGAGCCACCGGGGCTCAACCCTGTATGCCAAATTCAACCACGTCCTCTTGCAGCCTCAGCACCCTCCCTGCGGCCGCCCTCTGCAGGCACTCACTGAGGGTGCAGCTTGTACAGGGTGCCGTCCACACCCACGGTGATCTTCAGGTGCTCAAGCCCCTGGTCTTCCCTCCTTTTCTCCACGATGGCCGCCAATCCCGCGCCACAGAGCTGAGCAGCCCGACGGGACACAGCTCCACACACCTCCTTCACCACGATGCTGTCCTCGCATGTGCTGTCCAAGCCAAGCTGCTGCAGGATCCTCCTCACCTGGAGCAGGGCTAGCCGATCACTGCAGGCAAGCAGAGCAGGACGTCAGGACCTGCCTTTGGGGACCTGGAATCTGCCCCACACTGCTCATGGCCCCCAACCCCTAGGTGACCTAGAGGAAGGAAGAAAATGATCCAGCCAATGGCTAACTTGGAGCAGAACGCCACCCCTAGGAAGTCCCACCATACTTAAAAAATAAAGTGGGAGAATCTCTTATGGTAGGCATGTTCAAATCTATTATCTCACAAGGAACTATTACTAGTTTCAGCAACCAACACATCGAGTATCCATTTTTCAGAAGAGGAACCTGAGTTCAGAGTGCTCGAGGCTTGCCCACAGAGACTTGGCAGCAGGGGTTCAAACACACTCCTTCTCACACTAAATCTAGCCTCTCCCTCTGAACGCACTAGCTTCTAGTGCTCTGGCCCCATTCAGCTGGCCAACTGTCCTTCCATAACTATTATGATGTTGTGCTTTCTCTTCCCAACCAGACTGTACACTCTGACGGTAAGGCTGCAGTCTCAGTAAGGCAGCCAGCACAGGGCTGTGCATGTTCAGGGGGCAAATGAATAGATGACTACACAATGTACATTCGGTATCTCAGTAAACGGTCACCGGCTAGGCCATGCGGAGAAGCACCCATTGTGGCGACCCACCAGCCTCGGCTCTAGACCCGACTTTTCTCACAGTGAACTTGCAGAGCGCTGACCCCCGAGCTAAACAATAGGGAGTTATAGCCTTGACTGCCTCACGTAATACCTAGGGGAGAAGAGTATTATCAAGAGAGAACAACTGAGAAACAACCTCTATGATTACATAGTAGATTCAACAGGTAAGTGGGGTGTGGCCAGGCAATGAAATCTTTTGTAGACCTTAAAGATGAGTTTGCATGAGAATATTTAATACCATGAAAAATGCTCATGATGTATTAAGTGAAAAAATAAATTATAAAAATATTATGTGCCATATGACCTTGGTTCGTTTTTGTTTTTAGATAATGTTCGTCCTTGAACGACAACAACAACAACAACAAAAAGCAGAAGGAAATCTATTCAGATGCTGGTAGTATTACCAGTAATTCTTATTGTCTTTCTTTCTCTTAGGAATGAGTAATATTTGTATAAGAAAAAAGTGGGGTTGTCTTAGTATGTATAAAATTTCTTCCATCATGTAGTCCACCGAGTTCTTTCCTGTACATTCCCTTACTCGATCCTCAGGGCCATCCTTGGGGTTAAGCAGCTGAGCAATTATTTTTTTATGAAGAAGGAAATTGGGGCCCAGAGAGGTGAAGCTACCTGCCTCAGGTCACACAGCACAACCGCAGTAAGTGGTAGAGATGAATCTTGAGCTCGGGCCCTGGGACTATAAATCTAGGATTCTTCCCCTGAGAGTCATTGTCCCACCCATTCAACATGTTTTGAAATGGGCCACAGTCAGCATAGCACCTACTATCTCCCCATTGGCACTAGATGGGCATTATCTTCTTTTGTTTAAAAAAATGTCTGTAGAAATCAAAGCATCCAAAGCAGACCCCTGTGGTGGCAGAGGCAAGTATCTCTGGAAGCATACAGGTCCTGACAGTTTACAGGTCCTGACAGTTTGCTTTGTTCAGGAACAACTTTCCTTGTATTCAAAAAAGCAAGGCAAAATAAGTCAATCTGTTTATCTCTGGCCCACAGGCAAGCAACTATTTCCCCCAGACAAAGGAGGACACCTCTGATCACCAAAGGGGATGACTTTTAACTTGCACTTTTGTATGTGGTGACTTGAAGACCAAACCAAAAAAAAAAAAAAAAAAAGAATGCCAAATGTTTGCTAACCGACACCTCAGAAACAAAACTGCTGCTGCCGCTGATTCTACCACCATCTCCCTAAACAGCAAGAGCTCCTCTGCAACAGGCCGTCTGGTTCCCGCAGTGAGTGCACTGCTGTCATTTACGAAGAGTTTTCTTGTCCGGAGCAGTGCGGCTCAGCTGGTTGAGCGTCATCCCTCAAAGCAAAAGCTCATCGGTTTGATTCCCGGTCAGGGCACATGCCTGGCTTGCAGGTTCGGACCCTGAAAGGCAACCCATTGATGCTTCTCTCCCTCTCTTTCTCCCTCCCTTCCCCTCCCTCTAAAAATAAATAAATGAAATCTTTAAAAAAACATATCAACTAAATGCAATGTATGGACCTTGTTTGGATACTGATGTAAACAAATGAACTGTAAAAACCATTATTTTTAGGCAATTTGAGAAATGGGAACACTAATAGGACATTTTATGAGGTTAAGGTTTATCATTAGTTATTTTGGGTGTGATGATGGTACTGTGGGGTGTTTTTTTTAAGAACTCAATATTTTAGAAATACGTTCTGAAATATTTATAGAGGAACTGTCATAAAATATGATATTTGTTTCAAATTAATCCAGTTTGTGGGTGGGGAAAGCAGGAGTATGTAGATGAACCTAGTTTGGCCATGAGTTGATCCCTGCTGAATATGGGTTTATTTTACTATTCCTTCTACTTTTGTATATGTTTCAAATGTTTCATAATAAAAAATCAAATAAGAACCAGAATTGTAAATGAAAATGTGCATGAATAAACACTGAATAAACAATGTACAGAATAATACATGTAATGTGATTGCAATCACGAAAATATGTTTACAAATATTCAAGAACTTGAAAGGAAATATAATATGCAAAAATAAAAACAGCTGTATTTAGTAGTAAGCATATGGGTGATTTTTTTTAAATGACTTTTCTTTCGTATTATGGACCCATTTTCTTTTCAGAAACAAAAGAGGATCATTTTCTGGCAAAGCTAACTCCTGTGGAACAGTTTAGGGACCTCAGGGCCCTGGCGGCTGCTGAACCCCCGGCTGTGTGCTCACCCTCAGGTTGTGGTTCTGATGCAATTGGAGTGAGGGGCAGCCCCAGGAGGCAACCGCCTCCCTGGTCTTGGCCTTCCTGCTTTTATTTTTAAACCTCAAATCTGCCTGGCATGACAGCAGCACATCCAAGTTAGGGCCTCTCACCCTGAGCAGGGGAACTTGACCACATGTTACCTTTCAATCTGGGACAGGAACTTGGTTTCAAAGATGCCCCTGGTCCGGAGACGCTCTGAAATGTGCCCATGGAAGAGGAGACCCTGCTTCGTCAGGTCAATCAGGATCTGTCGCACAATCTCCCCCAGGTACATCCCACTGGTCATTTTCTCGTATCTGTTTGGGAAAGAGGGATAAGGTTGGTGGGAGCAGGAAAACCAGTGCTGATGAATGGCTCTCGAAAGACCGTGGGTCGGGCTGTGGAAGGCACACCATTGGCATCTGCCAGCGGCCTGGCTTGGAGTGTTTCGGAGTGAGCAGCAGACCAAGAGAAATGCAGTGAGGCGGGAAAGGCAGGTTTTAGGGCATGTTGACGAGGAGCCATGTCCCCACTCTGCCACGTACCAGGGCCATGACCTGAGCAAGCACTAAGCTACCATCAATAAAACAGGGAACAGAACACTGACCCCGCAAGACTGTTGGGAGACAGGCTTCTGGTGTACAGTAGGCGCTAAGCAAAAGCTACTTCCTCTCCTGGCCCCAGGGCCAATTCTCCTTGGCTTTGTATTACAAACCTGCTCTACTACAGACTCTTGTAGCTTTATACTTGAAAGAAAAAAATCTGTCCCACCACAGATTCTGCTCCATGAAAGGATACATTTAAACTGTCTGCACACACCAAGGATGTTCAAAAAATGTGATCTCCCTGCCCCCTTTCCATCAGACTGTGAGCAACACTGGAAAAGGAGCAAGAGAAGGTGCTTTGTAACCAGCAGGCACTGCCCAGGCACTCTGCACAGGTGTGTGTGACAGTTATCAACTGCAGTGACGCGGAGCTGGACCGCCACTGCTTGCAGGGTCAAATGGACACCTCGGTGTGCCTGAGGCTCGGGTGCTGGACTTGCGTGTTCTCTTCACCGTTTAGGTCCTAACGTGAAACCAAGGAACCGAGATGAAATAAGCAAATTACGGCAGCCAGTTCAAATGTGCTGTCCCCTTAAAGTCTCCAAAAATATGAGCCTCCAGTGGATTCCAACACGACACTAAGTGAGAAGGAACTTGCCCCACGAGAAGAGCCATGATATTCAGACGCCCCAACTTGAGGTTCAAAGATAAATACCGGTACATTTATCAGATTTTTTCCTTTTTGGAGCAATCTCTGGTTCAGCTGGTCTTACCACAACTCACCTGCCTTCCAGCTACAAAGACTACTGCCAAAGGAAGCTGAGGAACTGCGGGGCCTCTTCGATACAGCGTTCTCAGTTCAACAGTTACCAAGACGTTTGTCGCCCAGGCATCCCACTACAGTCCTGCCTGCTCACCTTCTTCGTTCGGCTGCCACCCCTCTCAACAACTCTGCATTTCCATCTTATTTTATATATTAAGACACTGAGTTAGTTGTGACCGGATAGTAAAACATTTACTTTGGAACATGATAGAAAAAGCGTGCCAGCCCCTGTGCTCGACAAGCCCAGGTTAACCACCGTTCCTAGCATGGGAGCTCTGCCCATCCACTCCTTTCTCTCCCACTCAAGAAGGCATATGAAAATGCAAGTGAAAATGTCCTCTGTTTTTTAAAAAAAAAAAGAACTATTCCTATTTTCAGTATTTTTAGTATGGTCAGTAACTGGAAAACACCTCATAGGTGATTTCGACCCATGCTGCAGCCTCACAGGAGGGTTCAGAGCCAGGACTCGCATCTTCACCTGTGGCCACTTCCTCACCCCAGAACAAGAGCTCAGCACCCTGGCAGCCAGTTCTGGAAAGGTTGAGGATGTTGACCTCTGGATTGGACTTCCCAGAAATCCATCCTGTGAGGGCGCACGGAGTCACCATACCTCTGCTCCGTGACACCCACCCACAGTAAATGGACTTTTTGACGGTGTCTGCTTCACTTCCGAAGCCACTGCTAGCCCTTAGAGTATCTTATGGTAATTAGAAAATGGCAACCTTTCTTTATAATGATTGGAAATTTGTCATAATATTTTGCTCTTGTTCAAATAAGACAGTATACTGACATCTGATAGTGAGCTGCAATAAATATAACAAAGCTACAGTGTCTATGACATGAAAATAGCACCCACCCCCCCAGATCTGGTAAAGTTGTAAATGCAAAACCTCCATAAATGTACACATCTACCTCTCACCTCTGTTTGCCAGGATTCAAGGACCCCTCATCCACCTCCTTGTCATACTGGGTCCGGATGTCATCTATGCAGCCATTATCTCCAAATCCTCCCCACTCTGTGTTAATGCACATCTTCCCTTGGTCCCCTTCCACCATCTCTATGTTCCTCATCTCCTCCATGTAGCACACATTGCTGCCCGTTCCTAGAAGGGATCGTGAAGAGACTTTAGTCTTTGAAAGACACCACCAGGTCTTCGAGAGGCAGCGGAGTGCAGTGGATGGAAATGTAGGCTTGGAGTCAGATACAACTGGGTGTGGATTCCAGCTTTACCCTCATTGCTCAGTGACCTTAGACAAGTATCTCATCTTTCAGAGGTCCAGCCTTTTCATCTGTGAAAAGGAAATAATACCTGCCTTGTAGATTTGTTATTTTAATAAGTGAGATGATGTTTGTAAGTTTCCTCCACATAGTAAGTATTCAATAAATGGTGCTATCAGCATCATATCATCATCATCACCATCATCGCCATTGTTAAGCTACGAGCATGCAAAACGAGTTTCCAAGTAGTCATAGGGTTAGCAGTCAGAGCCGGAAGGTACCATGAGGGATCATCTCATCTTAGACAAGCAAATGTTTGGCGCCTATAAGCCACTCTTTTCTCCCTTGCCCGTGACCTGGCCTCAGAGCTGTTCTCAACACAACAGTCCAGGCAACTATTATATTTAATTAAACAAGTTTTACCTCTTTTCTGTCCTAGATCTAACCCAACCCCTCCCACAGATGAGAAAATTCAAGTCCAGACAGAATAAGTCACCTGCCCAAGGTCACAGAGTAGGTAGGAGTTAGAGTGAGATGAAACCTCTTACCTGGTGTTGAAGACACCTGAATGTATTTCCACCTTCTTGTTCCACCTACTACTCACCTCCAGGAATCCCAGACAGCCAACTGGAAAAACCTTTGCAGACTGTCATTGCTTAACCTACGCCTGTCAGTTGGAATGCCCTTCATCCCCATCTCCACCTGTTCAACTCCCACCCCTTTTCCCCAACTCTTAATGAGGGTCATCCCCCTGGAATCCACCCTAGTCCTTAATCACTGCCAGACTTCTCCCAAAGGCCCTTAAAATGCCTATATCACCTCAGGACATTTCCTTCCCCCCTCTTAGGTTTCCTTCCTACTCTTTCCCCTCCCATGCACCCCGACAACCAGCAAAGGTGGGAGAACAGAGGAAGTGTGCATTGGAGCCAGCCTCAGGCCAACATGACTCAGCTGAGGTCTCGTTCCTCCCAGGATAACCTGCTCCGAGGCCCTAATCCAAAAATCCCCTCTTTTAATATTATATTCTTTCCTAAACACAAAGGGTAACCTTGGCTTAGTACCCTTAATGAATAAAAATATTAGGTAAAGATTTAGGAGTTAGAAAACCTGGAATCCCAATCTTCACTTCACTTCTGCCTTGGACAAAGCCAACTTCAGAGCCTCTGTATAACGGAAGAATGGCCCCCCTGTCCCTCACTATGTTAGAAAGGAAGCTCCAAAGAACCAGATGGGAGTAGGTCAATGGGACATGTCTGACCACTTACCTGCAATCAGGCCAATCTCACAATTGGAATCTTCATAGCCACAGGTCATCATGGTCCCCACTGTGTCATTCACGACTGCAACTATGTCCAGGTCAAACTCCTGCAAAGGAAGCAGCTCTACTGTAGGCAGAATGTGCAAGCCAGGCTCAGGAGGAGCATATGAACCCACAGTGGGGGTAGGGTGTGAGAGACAGTGGTCAGAGTTAGAGGACGGGGCATAGGACGCTAAAGCAGGGGCCTGGGGGAAGGGGCGAGGTCAGGCACAAGCCTTAATACTGTATCATACGTTTCTCCTCTTGATGGCTTCCCTGAGCATGTCCACCACGTCTTCTCCTTCACAGTCAGTAGCCTTAAAGCCTTTGGTCCACTCAATAAGCAATGCCTAAAAGAAAGGGGGGGGTTCATTTGAGCACCAGTTTTCCTGGACCACTGGACAACCTGAACATCTGGCAGGTCGTCAGATGTGTGTGCTTTTGACTGCTTGCATCTGCGCAGCCCTAATGTAAGGCCCAGAGGCCTTACAAAAGAGGACACTCAGACAGGGTCCACTGCTGAGTGAAGTAATTACAGCAATTCATGCTCATCAATGGTCAGCTCGTGTTCCCTGGCCACAACTCCAAGGAACAAAGGCCTGGGTCATAGGGATCCCACTGCTAATTAAGCCAAAGGCAGATTAATATGTGATTAAAGGTAAAGCTACAAAATGGTTACCAAAGCATTGTTCCACAATAAAACACTAGAAGCATCCTATCATTCCAACAAAATGGATACATCATCTTGTACATCAATACAGGAAATGTTATAGAGCCATAAAACATCATGCTTTGAGAGAAGGTTAGATGTTAAAGAAAGATGTTCACCATCCACTGTTAAGTAAACAGATATTAAATAAATGCAGATGGTGAATTATTCTACTACTCTTTTTTAAATCTCTCTCTCTCTCCTGGCAAAAAGTCTAAAACAGGGGGTTGATAGTGGTTTCTCTGGGTGCAAGATTATGGGTGCCTTTTAGTCTCTCCTTTTTGTTTATCTGTATTTTTGTAGTTTTCTTAAAATTAGCATGTATAATTGCTTATAATACTAAGAAAAAAGTTTTTAAAATACTTTTATATTTATTTTATTTTTAGACAGAGGGCAAGGGAGAAAGAGAGGGAGAGAAACATCATGTGTGGTTGCCTCCCGTGCTCCCCTCACTAGGGACCTAGCCTGCAACCCATGCATGTGCCTGACTGGGGAATCGAACCGGCGACCCTTTGGTTTGCAGGATGATACTCAAACCACTGAGCTACACCAGCTGGGGCAGGATTCTTAAATTTTAAAGGGAAGTAAAGGCTATCCTGTTAGCCGGGAACAGCAGTTGGTCTAGCCTCAGGCTCCATAGCTTGGGAGCAGGGGGGACAGTGAGGACAGATGGAGCTGTGCCATCTAGGCCAGGAGAGCTCCTGGGACAGCAGAGGTGGCCAGCAGCTCTGATGGCAGTGTCCCCAGCCCCATGAGCTGGATAGCATCTCACGTGAGTCCCTCAGCCCCAGCCTCCCTCCTTCTCTCCACAGTCCTTGGAAAGCTGGGCTCCCTTGCTCCTTTCCTGGTAGATACTTATAGGACATTTGGAGATTTACTCCCAACTGAAAAATCTCTTATTAGTTGCAATTACACAAAAATAATGCCTTTAAAAAGCCTCTTTTTTCTCCCCAGCCATCAATGGCTTTGCTCCACTGGTTTCCCCTTCCTTCTAAGCTGTGTCTTCATGAACCTGTCAGACTTCTGGGAGAGAGAGGCCCAGAGGCCCAGTGTTCTGGGTCAAAAGAGCAACTGTGTCCGGTTGCCCGTTGATCATTCAGGACCATGGACAGCCACGCGTGGGTCCACTGCCCCACCCCCCGTGATGTATTCATTTTTTATATTTTAAAATTTTATTCATTTTATTTTTAGACAGAGGGGAAGGGGGGAGAAAAGAGAGGGAAACAGCAATGTGTGGTTGCCTCTTGTGCGCCCCCTACTGGGGACCCGGCCTACAACCCAGGCATGTGCCCTGACCGGGAATCGAACCAGCAACACTTTGGTTCGCAGGCCAATGCTCAATCCACTGAGCCACACCAGCCAGAGTGGTATATTCATTTTTAACGAGAGCAGTAATACAGGAATGCATTACCACTGTAAAAAATTAAAGTCCCCTTTAACTCCCCATCCCCCCAACCTGACAGCTAGTCTTTATTCTTTATTATCTCTCCGATATTAATTCTTCCAGATCTTTTTCTGTTTACATGTATTTTTAAATAAATTCATAGTGTGTGGACTACTGCAATTTGTTTTTCTCACTTAATAATGTATTCTCTAGACCTCTCTAGGTCAGTTAATATATATCTGACACATTCCTTCACTGAGCAAATTATTCCTCAAGTATAACTACATGAAAATTTAGAAATCCACAAAGCATGACTATAGATTAAGTACTATTTTTATCTCAATTTTTCAAGTGAGTAAGCCAAGATCCAGAGAGGTCAAGTAACTTACCCGAGGTCACACAGTCAGTAAGTGGAGAAGCCAAGATTCAAACTGAGACAATGAACTTCCAGAGCCATTCATGTTCTTAACTATTGCACTCTGCTGTCCCCCAATTACAGAGGTAATATCTGTGAAGCTCTTAGAATAGTGTCTAACACAGAGCAAGCACTATAGTTGTGGTTGCTAAATAAAAAATAAGTAATAAATTCCATATGGTTGACATCCTATAATTTATTTATTTAGTCTCTTTCTTGTGCCAGACATTTGGGTTATTTCTAATTTTTCACTATGAAAAGCAGTGTTGTAGTGAATATCTTTATTCATTTCTCCTTGGGCACATGTTTAAGAAACAGACTCTCGAGAAGTGGGATCTTCTGGCTCTTAGCATTCCGGCTTTTTCCATTTTGGGGAGTCAGCCTTGTAACCGGATAATTCAGCCTAGTGAAGCCCTCTCCCTCCGTTCCCGGAGTGAGTGGCGTGGGGGTGGCGTGGGCCTGCCTACGCGTTTGCTTTCATGGCCTTCCCAGAGCCCCGGGGAGCTCCGCTTTGCTTCTGATTTTGCACCCCCCCATCTGTTGAGCCCTGCATGCCTCAATTCCTCATGAAATATGAAGTAGAATAGAAAATATAGAGTGTAATGCACATGATAAGAATACTATCTCTTGACTTTTGGGGGTTTTGATTATATACATGTACGTGTGCTGTGCATTATAGCCCAAAATATCAATAGTTCAAAATCACTGGCATCGACAGCGTGCCTCCTCTGAGTCCTGGTCTCCGGCCAGCGTGCTGGGCTGGACCCCCCATCACCATTTATAAGCGTGGCAACTTGGACAACTCACTCAACTTGTCTGTGCCTCCGTTTTTCTCATCTACAAAATGGGGACTAAAAACAGTGTGTATACGTACAATGGAATATTATTCAGCCTTAAAAAGGAAAGAAATTCTGACACATGCTACAACATGGAAGAACCCTGAAGACATTATGCCAAGTAAAATAAGACACTTACAAAAAGGATATAGTATGATTCCACATACAGTAGTCAAATTCACAGAGACAGAAAGCAGAAGGGTGGTGGCCAGAGGCTGGGAGGAGGGGTGAATGGGAAGTTATTGTTGAATGGGTGTGAAGCTCCAGTTTGCATGATGAAAAAGTGCAGGAAATGGATAATGATGGTGGTTGCACAACAATGTGAACATACTTAATACCACAAAACTGTACACTTAAAAAAGTGTGGCCCTGGCTGGGTAGCTCAGTTGGTTAGAGCATCATCCCAATATGCCAAGGCTGTGGGTTCGACCCTCAGCCGGGATGAACCAATGAATGTATAAGTAAGTGGAAAAACAAATCAATGTTTCCCTCTTTCTCTCTCTTTCTTCCTTCCTATCTCTAAAATCAATAAATAAAATTTCTTTAAAAACAAAGTGTTAAATGTTATGTTACGTATATTTTACCATTATCATTAAAATGATAAAAATACAGCAAAACAAAAACAGTGTGTAGCTCATGGAGACCCTGAATGGATTAGACAAAATCTTAACCAATCTCTGGTGCCATTCTTCTTATTATTACTGCCATGAGTGCCCTGGTTGACTCGCTGTGCTGAGCAGTGTCCTCCCTGTAAGCTGAGGAGTGGTATTCAGCTTTTAAGCCTTGGTTGGTGTGAGCCTGCCAGGGACAGCGCTCCATGCTCACAGGCTGGTGAATATTTTTACCCAAGGATTTCAAGAAAGACCTTTCTAAATATATGTTTCTAAGTTATTATGAATAATGTATTAAAATTATTATTCTTAATGTTCTTCATTGTCAATTAGATATGTGTCCAGGTGATAAATTCCTTCCGAGAGTCTAATTATCAGTAAAGAAAACCATTTCTTCTGACGCACTGGTAAGATTTGCTCATCGGACCTTAAAAACCCTACAGCCCACTGTGGTCCCCGTTTACGAGGGCTGCCCAGAAAGATGCACATAATATTACTGCCTGTGTTACAAGTGGCCTTAACTGGTCATTACCTCTTTCTATCTCTCCATTACGAGATTTGACCTCTCTTTTAACAGTGCTCTTATGCATGCATCCCTTTATTGTTTATTACCTGCAATTCTTTTGTTAACTTCAATCTAAAAAATAATAACGAAAAGTGCAACATAATAGGAAAGTTAAATGGTTACAATTCTCAGTCATGCTTCTCCAGCTGCCCTGACCTACGACCCCTGAAGAACATGAACAGTGACTCAGAGGTAGCTTGAGATTCCCCAAGTGGAAGAGGGAGGCCCACCCACCGGACTGCCTGTGATCTGGCAGCCATCTTACCTTATCAATGCTGGTCTGCCTGCAGGGAAACGAGAACGTGAAGCCCAGAGGCAGCTGGGCTCCCTTGAGGCCCATGTAGTCCAGGAAGTCAGCAATGCACTGTACGATGTGGTCAAACAGCTACAGGGAGAGAATGGTAGTCATACCAGGCTGGCAGTGACACATGGTGGCAGGCTGGCACCTCAGAGCACAGACCCCTCGGCCTGACTTTTACCTCCTCACCGGTGCCCTGCATGATCTCCAGAGGGATGGCGAAGATCTTGTGGTACATTCGCACTGACCTTCGTCCACTTCGGATCTTCACCAGGAGGACCCGGAAGTTGGTTCCCCCCAGATCCAGGGCGAGGAACTTTCCTTTCTCTGTGGTGGAGAACATGAGGACTCAGTTCCACCACCACGCACAGAGCAGGGACTCATGTGGAGGCATTAAGAAGAAGAGGGGATGAAGAAAAGGAGCAGACTCAGAGCCTGCATCTGGGGCTCAGAGGCCAGAGGGGCACGGAGGTCACCAAGAACAGCATCAGAGTGCTGGCTGGCACTTGGAGCCTGTCTGAGGCCAGCCTGCTTCTTGGTGTCTGGTAAAGTCACACATGATACTGATGCCCAAGGAGCCCCTGGGGATGAATCAGGCCAGGCTGCCTGACTCCCAGGGACTCCAAAAGGCGGTTCCATCCTGCCTGTGTGGCCTAGGGGAATTGTTCATCCCCTTCCCTGGGTTCCCACACCCCATCTGACTAATAGGAAACCATGTCAAGTTCAACCCTCAATACCATCCACCGCCTTTCACTCCTGCCACATCTCAGGGCACCATAGTCTGTGCTGAGAAGCCTTTCATCCTGCTCTCTGCCTCACTCACTCTGCTGTAGCCACACCAATCATTTTGCTGTTCCCTGAATTTGCCAAAGACATCACTCTCACCCCTCATCCTGCTCTTTTGTCACAGCACCTGTCATCACATGGCATCATGCAGTGCTTATTTATCATCTGCTGGCCCAATGGAATGGGAGCGCCCCAGGTGGAGGGGCTGTGTTTTCCTCCTTGTTCTAGCACCATGACTGGAACAGAGCCTGACATATAGCAGCTGCTTAATAAAACTTTGAGGGACGAAGGCAGGAAGATAAAAGGGACGAAGGAATGAACAATTGAACAGTATCTTTATCGCTCTCAGTTTTTTTTCCCCATGTAGACTCAAAGGATATTAGCTCTGGAAAAGATCTTTTTTGGTTGAGAGATCCAAAGTATAGCTGTGTGACCTTAAGTATGTCATCAAACCTCTCTGAGTCTCAGTTTTGGCATTTATAAAGTGAGAATCATTCCCTCTTTATGTAACATGCAAAGTGTTTGTGGGGATGAAATAAAATGTTCAAAAACACACTACAGGATATAAAGCGTGATTGAAAGGTCATTATTTCTGAGTGTGGTTCATGAGGTTCGAAGAAGTAAAGTAACCTGTCCAAAGAACTGACTCCACTATTGAATGGCTCCTCTCAGCTGAGCACAGGGGACAAGGGGAAAGGTCAGGGGCTGAAGTTAGGGGCTGAAAGTAATGAGAGAGGAGAGCCTGAGGGCCAAGCCTTGGGAGAGATGAGAGGCAGAGAAGCCGGCAGGCAGACCAGCCAGACAACTCCAACCGTCCAGACGGCAGCCCCTGAGAACAGCCTCTGGGTCTTCTACTTGCCGACAACACGGGGTGCGCTCCATGGTCGCAACTACACAGACACACACACCCTTACTGAAGTATTCTTTCATTTCTAATGCCTTGGAGCAAAAACAGCAAATAGATTCAGAAGCAGTACTGACCTTCTACACTGCTCCCCCACTCACCATCGCAGACATGAATCCAAAGCTCTTTTAAAAAACCTAATTGCATTTAAGGAGTTTTATGGGAGTTTTGGGTGGCCCTTCAGAAAAGAGAGCTGTGCACGGCCCACCTGTGCCATCGGGCATCCCGCAGACATAGGTGGGCAGCATCTTGACTGTGGCCAGCAGGTGGGTGTCCCTCTTCAGCCCGTACTCGAGCTCAGCCCGCATCTTGCCCTGCACACCCACAAGTTGCTCTCGGGTGAGCTGGAACAAAGCCAGCACCTTGTCAACCTGCTTCCGCTGGGCCTGCACCCGGGAGGCCACTGCTGTCACCATGGCTGCCCCCTTGGTGCTGCCACTCTCTGACAGGAGGAAGCGGACGTCACAGTTTGGGACCAGTCTTCTCACCACCTTGTGCAGGCGTTTTGGGTATCTGAAAGCAGGGGTGATGGCAAAATACGTGACAATCATAAAGGCCCAGGCCCAGCCAATGGGAACAGACACAGGTGAGGCAGTAGATCGGGGTCCCGGGTAGCCCTCCTGGGCCAGGACTCGCTGCTTTAGTTGCTAGATGGCACAGAGGGGCAGGGCGTGACTGGGGTAGTAACTGGGCAGCTGGGGCAGTGGAAAGGACACTGGGGAGGCTCAAAGAAGTGGCTATTTTGCCACTAATATTTCAACTAATAGGGCCTGTCCATATAGAGCATATTGGCCAAACATCATCTCTGCCCAAAGGGGAAGAGTTCTGTGCCCAGCTCTTTCCAGGTGTACCCACCCAACTTCCAATAACACCTCTGTTGGCCAGAAAGGCTTTTGCACTCCCTCCTCCTGGGAAATTCTCATTTCCACATATTTTCCTACCAGTATCCTTCATGGGAACTTGGCAACCTCTGTCATCCCAATATTTCCCATCTATAGCTGGGTATATTTTTCCACTCTTACCTCATGGTAAGTAGTCAATAATAATGGGTAGATGGATGAATAGATGGATAAATGAGTGGCCAGATGGCTAAACACACAAATGGATGGCCTTGCTAGTTAGGCAATTAGTGGCTTTAGCAGAATATTTCTTTAGGAATAACCCCCCAAAGCAACCCAGCCAGCTAGATGGACATAGCCTCTGAATTCAGCCTTTCCCCTGAATCCTCAGAACCAACAGGAGACACTGGGTTCCAGAGAAGCAGTTTAGTTCAGAGAACACAGGAACCCTGCCCCAGGGGAGGCGCATTTGTGGGGGCTGTGGGCCGGCAGGCTGCACTCACTGAGGGTGTATCTTATAGAGCGTGCCATCCACGCCCACTGTGGTCCGGAGCCGCACCAGCTTCTTATTCTCCCGGAGGCGCGTCAGGATGGCTGCGAGGGCCGCTGCGCAGAGGTTGGCCGACCGGAAGGAGACAATGGTGCAGACGTGCTGGACCGCAATGCAGTCGGCCTCTGAAGGCTCCAGGCCCAGACCTGAGAGGATCTCCCTTGTATTGGCAAGGCCTTCTTTATACCTGGGCAGAGGACAGGAATGAGAGGACCACCCTTTTCCACCCCACGGCAGTCCCCCTCAGAGAACCAGGTTTCTCCCCGCTCAGGACTGTGAAAATAAACAGGCTGGTCCATAGTAATATAATCATAATAGTATAGGAAATGATCATAGGAGCCACCATTTATTGAGCACTCACTATGCACCAGGCACTTGTCTAAGGATTTGACACGTATTAACTCAATCCTCACAACAATCCTGGGGAAAACTTCGTCATTACCATATTGTACAGAAGAGAGCCCTAAGGCACAGGGAGGATAAGTAACTTGTCCACAGTCACACAGCTAGTAAGTACAAGGGCCAGGATGTGAACTCAGGCAATGAGATTACAGAGTCCGCCCTTCGAACCACCTTATGCTATGCTGCCTTTTGCTGAAACTCGGTCTCTGCCAAGCTCGGCACAAACACAGACTCTAGGAGTCAGATGCCATTTCATTGGGCTCAGCATCGAAACTGATTACAAAGCTCAAGGCAATGCCAGGGCTTCTAATCCAGAGGACGAGGACCCTGAGTGGACTGCGGCCAGGCCCCACTGCAGAGACCCGGGTATGAGGCCTCAGATCACCAAAGCCAAAGCCAGTCCCCAAGAGGACAGGGTAGAGAAGGCTTTTGCTATAGCAGGAGTTCTTAACTTGGATTCCATGTGTGGGCTTTATGGGTCCAAAGATGCACTGGTAGTATAAGCCCTGATATTATGTGCGCATGGACATTTTGGGAATAAAGGGTTAAGCATCTGAATCAGATTCTCAAAAGGGTCTGTGACCCTAAAAATTTTATAAATCACCATTTTAGGAAGGCAGAAGGCAACAGAACATGAGGAGAGCGTACACCTCCGTTAGCAGAATCCCAGGCTGGTGAGGCCAGCCAGAAGCCACATCTGAGTCAAGACAGGCATTGCCAATCCGCCTCAAGCTGTGACCGGGATTAAAGCCATCCTGGTGAAGAAGGGAGATCTGGTCCCTTCCCTGGTCGCGTCGCCGTGAGAATGCCACGCCTCGGCCGCCCACCTGGAACTAGCCCCCTGCGGAGTCAAGGTGGGAGGGAGCCAACCAGCAGCTTACTTCTCCATGGCAGCCACGTGCCGGGTCTCGATCGCACCCTTGGTGTGGAGGCTGGAGGATTTCTTGCCGCCAAACAGGAGGCCTGCCTTGGTCATCTTCAGCAAGATGAGCCTGACGAGTTCGCCCAGATACAGGCCGCTGATCATCTTCTCAAACCTGCAATTCGGTGAACAGGTCCCCTTTCGTTACGCAGCATCCTTCCCAAAGCCAGAAGCACGAGTGGTAGCAGGGCCGCTCCACAGGTCAAGAGGCCTCTGTCCCCATCCCGGCTTGGGGTGCCCTCTCCTCAGCTATAAAAGGGGAGGACTAAACTAGAGGAGACCTAAGCTTCCTTCCTGTTCACAAAGCGCTAGATTCCAAGAATCTTTATCTCAATCGACCCTGGCCATGGGGGTGTCATTCTTACATTAGGCATTAGGGATCTCAACTTCAGAGGCTCAGGTACTTCCCAAACATGACATGACACATCCAAAGTTCAGATGCTTCCAACTCCGACACCCAGCTTCTGTCCATGAGAGGAAGATGCTGTGTCTGCGAGATGGCCTTGGATGGTCCCAGGGAGGTTCCACGAAAAGGCGGATGAAAGACCCCACCAGGCTGCCTACACCTGGACTCCAGCTCTGCATGCACCAAGCAGTTACTAATTATTTCCCAGGTAAACTAGTAAATATCATGTTTATTCTCCAAATAGAATAAGATAGAAAATCAAGAACAATGTGTCCCCTAATCAACTTTCTCTATTTCATCATTAAAAATCTTAGAATATGGCAGAGGCAAAAGAAAAGAAGCCCAGGTTGGCTTGGGGGGAATGGAAATTATTTTAAGTGAAATGGAGAGGGCAAGGATGGCAAAGTCAAGGAAAGGACGGGCACCGCTTCCTGGGCCGCGACTGCTCTGCAACCCCACTGAAACAGATGCACGCTGGGGAGCAGGCCCGTCCAGCAGAAATGTGCCTTCCACATGTGCATGTCTGCATTTAAATATTTTCTGGGAGGTACTTAAACTATTTATTCACCAGGACTTCTTGGAAAAATGGTTGATTCTAGGGCTGGGCCTGGAAAACACACGATGAACCTGGAGCATCTTACTGGGCCAGGAAACAGGAGAGTGATGGGAGTAGGTCAAAAGGAGGTAGGGACCAGCTTGAAGGGGATCCCACTGGCCAAATCTTAAAAACTTGCTCCAAATAAATAACAATAGGAAGAAATTATAACCCATGAAATTTTTTTAAATCCACGAATCCATATTAGTATAAACAGATACATGGAGGGGATAAGAAAGCCCTTCCTTACAGTACAGTAACAACTAATAAACAGAGGAAATGATGGACTTAGAAATTCATCCGGGGATGCCAAAACTAGAAAATAAAAATTCAGTGAGAAACAGGATACGTATGTAACCTCAAAGCATCTCTTCAGCAGATACTTATTCATTGTAGAGGGAATAATAACAAACTTATGGTGGAGACACCTGTTGCACACCCCCTCGACCAAGCGCTTCAAGTTAGCGTCGTCACTAATGGAGCAAACACATGCTCCAGATGCAAAGCATGGAGGAGGAAACACACATCACTTGCGGGAGATTCCTGCCAAAAATTCATCCCCTGAAGTTAGCTGTGAGGAAACATCAGACAAATCCCAGCTGAGGGGCATTCTGTAAAGTAAGTGGCTTTGTGTGCTTCAGAATCATGCAAAACAAAGAGATACCACAGAACTATTCGAGATTAAAGGAGGCTAAAGAGACACGGCAGCAAAATGCAATGTGTGATCCTGGATTGGGGCAAGGACTGGGACAACTTTTTTCTTTTTCATAAAAGACATTAGTGGGTCATCTGGTGAATTTTGAATAAGGTCTGCAAATTAGATTTCAGAATATGTATTAACTCCCTCATTTTGATCATTATACTTCGGTTATGTAAGAAAATGTACTTGTTTTCCGGTAATATACTCTGATGTATAAAGGAGTGAAGGGATAGTATGTATGTAACTTAGTCTCAAATGGTTCAGAAAAATAATTTTATACAGACATATGTGCATTTTATAGGTATATAAACATATACAAGCATACACAGAGAGAATCTTACTATTGAGGAGATCTGAATGAAGGGGAATTTTGTATGATTTTCCCAACTTTTCTATAGGTCTGAAATTATTTTTTTTAATTTTAAATGTTTTTCCACTCAACACTTAGTGAGTTGCAATAATGTGTAGAAAGAAAAGGCAAGTGACATGTGGAGCCTGCCTTCCGGAGCTCAGCATGTAGACAGAGCTGAGCTAGGCCCCCAGTAGTTCTACTACAGGTGAGTGTGGGATGAGGGCTGAGAAAGGGTCCACGAGACCTGAGACTGGGACGGAATCGCACCAGGTGCTGGGTGATGAGGTCTTAGGTGCACTGGCTTGTTCTGTGGCCACTCATCCAAACTGCATCGAGAGGGCAAGACCCGCGTCAGCTGGCCCACAGCGGTATCCCCCCTGCCTCACACTCATATGCTCCAGAAATATGAACTGAATTAGAATTCGATTAGGACCAAGCAAAATCACTCCATTTCCTCGGCTTCATTTCTTCATCTGCCCAATGAAACTAAAATACAAGCCTTGCCTCATAAACATGTTGTGATGGACAACTGGTCGTAGCCATAAAGCCTCCCAAGTATAAAGTGTCCCTGAGTGATTAGGCACTTCCTGGTGCTGATGTCCAGGTTATAGCACAAGGGGACTCACAGTTGCTTCCCTGGGTTGAGAGAGCCGAGGTCCAGATCGCGGTCAAACTCAGTGCGGATGTCTTCCAGGGCCCCATCGTCCCCGAAGGCCCCCCACTCAGTGTTGATGCACATCCTCCCCTCGTCGCCTTCCACCAGGTCAATGTTGCTCATGTCCTCCATGTAACAAGCGTTGGTGCCAGTGCCTGAACAAGGGATTGGAGAGAAGATGCAAAGAAGGAAGGGCTCCCAGCTGGGCAAAGGCAGGGAGAATTCTTAACTCCCTGAGAGTTCTCTGAATATAGCACAAAGTGCTTTTGATCCACTCCTGGGGCTGGTTCTCATTGAGGGAAGCAGCTTTGGCAAGCCCAGGGAGTTCATGAGGAATAAAGCTGACATGTCAAGTCTATACTTCTCAGTCTGTTAATGGTTTACTGTTATGAATGAAGTCGATTGTGAAGAAGTCCCTATTGAATATGTATGAAAGCTGACAAAGCACATTTACAAAGAGGAGGATGAGTTAAACTAAACTTTTTTTTTAATTACCAACCCACAGTAATTTTTTAATCCTTTCCCTAAGCTACTTCATCTCTTCACTATTTAATAGTAAAAATATTCTTTATTCATGACCTGCCACAAATTGTTCCTAGAATAAGCTACATCCTTATCTTTGACAGTGATTAGCTATCAGATGAGAAAGCAAAATTTCATTATTCCAACACAAAATCACTCCAAGGAAATGCCTCAAACATTTGAGTACCGGAGAGTGACTCAAATGGGCACCATCTGTTTGGCACCTACTGGGATGAAGGAAATGTTCTAAAATTAAATAGTGACGATGGTTACAAAACTGTAAATTTACCAAAATTTATTGAACTGTTCACCTGAGATGAGAAAATTTATATGCCTCAATAAAGGTGTTTCTTAGAAAAATTTAAGTAACTTCCCCTGGCTGATCTCTGGTCTGAGGATTTTAAAGCCAACATGAGAAATAAGAAATGCAGAAAGGCAAAATATAATAGATTATTTGGAAAAAGCTTTCTCAGGAACGCATGGACACTGTTTAGGCATGGCACGCACCCGTTAACATGGGCACCATGTCGCGTTACCTGACATAGTCACTAGGATAGACACAGTGGGCAGTAGTTGGATGCTGGGACTGACAGGCGCCCGTCCCATTCTGAGGCTCCAGAAACAGGAAAGCAGACCAAGCCCCTCAGGTGTAAAGATCCTGCCTTTCAGGAAAGTCAGGCTGATGAGAATGTGGTTAGAAATTAAGAAAAAGCAATCCAGAAAACTTTTCCCAGCAGTGATAAAGGAATGAGGAGGTGGAAGGGGATATACAAGAACTGCCTTTAAATCCGATCCATTTGGCTTTAATTGGGCCCCACACTGCCTTCTCACGGACCCCTCCGGCAGGGTCCCTGCCAGCTCAGGGACCTACCCACGGGACACTTTCACTGCACTGCTACCTCCCTGGTCCAGGCCGCCACCTCGTCTTGCCTACACAGTGCGGTCGTCTCCTGGCTGGTCACCTTGCTTCCACTATTGCCCCAAATAGTCAATTCTCCACACAGCTGCCAAAATGAGTGTTTTAAAAATGCACATCCCATGTATCCAACCCCCACCTAACGTCCTCCAGAGCCTTTCTGTCTCCCTTGGGGTAGACGCCAAAGATCCCACAGTGACTGTGTCTGTGACCTATGCAATCTGTCCAGTCCCATCCCCTCTCGAGCCTGAGCACCCTGCCCCCCTCAGCCTTCACTCGCTTTGACTCAGCCCCCACTCAGCCTTTCAGGGCTCCTCGAGCACCCAGACTCGCTCTCATCACAGAGGCCATCGGTTTCCTCTTTCCTTTGCCGATGACTTGCCTCTTGATCTCTACTCCTGTCCCTCCTCCTCATTGCTGAGGTCCCTGCCAGACAGGCCCCTCTGGGAGTCCTGCCCTGACCACCCTATCACACTCACTTTCCCCCACCTCCCTCTGCTTTATTTTCTTTATCACAGTCGGCACCACCTGAAATTGTCTTATTTGGTTAGGCCTTTTTGCCTTCCACCCATCTCCCCACCGAAAGCTCCATGAGCACAGGAACCTTTGAGCGTTAACTCACCGAGAACCCCATGCACAGGCAGGGCCTGACACCCAATAGGCACTTAGTAAATACTTGTTGAATGAATGGATGGATGTGTGCACTAATTTTTCATCTTCTCCTAAGTAGAAAGCACCAATACCCTTCCCACAGAATCTACTCAGAAGTTGCTGAACTAAACCCTAAACCAGCCTAGTTCCCCCATCTCCAAAAAGCAAGTCAAATTGAGTACCGATGATGACACCAACTTCACAGTAGGGATCGTCATAGGCACACGTCATCATGGTTGCCACAGTGTCATTGACCAAGGCCAGGATATCCACATCGAGGTCCTGTTGGAACACGAGCCCCAGAGGGCATCAGTGGGTGGGAAGGGGGTGTTACCCCTCTGTCTTTCCCCACAACCAAAAGCAGTGAAGGTGAGAGGTTGAGAAAATCACGAGATCCTGCCAGTTGGGTCTGTCTGAAAGACGCCAGGCCTTTGTCAAGGTTCAGGGGTCTTGGCGAGGGAAAGAGCGGTTGGGGAGGGGAGCCCATGCTTCTGCTTTGGGCTGAAGGCCCCTGTGCAATGGAAATGTGAGGGGCCGCCCGCTGGGCTCCAGCCCTGGCCTGAGGGGCCCAGAGGAAAGCAAGTGTATCCTCGAAGCAAAAGTGATTCCAGGAGAAGACACTGAAGTCCTCGCAGTGGGGACGCCTTAGCCAACTTCAGCCAAGGCCTCTCCATGGGCAGCACCATGGGCTCCCCACCTGGGGTTCCCATCCTGCCAAGTCAGCCCGGGTTATTGCATCACTGTTCCCCAAGGTTTGGGGGAGTATTTTAAAGTAAAATGAAAACAGTAAGAGAAAAACACAGACTACCAAATGATATGATCACAGCTTTAAAGAGAAAAACAAAACAAAACTGGAAGAGTATACATCAAAATAGCCCTCCTGCTGTCAGGGTAACAAATAATCTGGGTTTCTTTGTGTACTCTTCGACCAGCAAGGAGCATGTCTTGCTTTTAGATTATTAGAAAATTTATTACACAAGTACGGATATTCAACGAATACCGAGTGGAAGTGGAATAGAGAACCAGACTGGAAAGAAAGTGATCTTTTAAGCCTCAGAGAGGAGAGGTGGGGGTTGGGGCATTACACAAAGCATGGGTCTAACCAAGAACCAGCGTGTGTCCCCCACCACCACCCACTGCTGGGGGGTTCCCCGGGGCGCGCGGCCCACCTTTCTCAACAGTAACTGGAATAAGCTCCACATACCAAGGCTCACCAGTGGGTTTATCCAAAGTGGCCACATCTGTACTGCCGTGAGACCTTCCCTGAGATCAGATTCTTCCCAGGCTGGCAGAGGGTGAGACCCCGCCTTCAAGGGAAAGGGGCAGCGACTGGCAGACTTCCCCAGGCTGAGGTGAACCACTCACCTTATGATTTTTCAGGGCTTTGGTTAGACAGCTCAGTACATCTGTGCCCTGAACTCGCCGGGCTTTAAACTTCTTGGTCCATGAAAGTAGGACACCCTGGGAGAAGAATTCAAATCCAGTCTAAACAAAGCAGCACTAAGTTCTGAAAATTAGCTGCAGGAATTTTATGTTTAAAGTACAATCCCCTCTCTTCTCTTCTTTAAGCTGAATCACCCCAATTCTTTCAATATTTCTTCAGAATAGTGAAATATTCTAATAATTTATGCATCTTCATTATTCCCATCTGAGCAGTTTGACACATTATACATAGCAGCAGAAAGCATAATCGCTAAAGAGTCAAATACTTGGATTCACAAGACATCAGACAAGTCATTTAACCCCTCTAATGCTCAGTTTACTCATCTGTAGAATGGAAACATTGCTTCCCTGCCTCTGCCTTGGGAACGGTCTGATGGGAATATCTAGTGTGTGGTAGGTACCTATCACGTGTGCACAATGTTTGGTTTGCCAGGGCCACAATGCACGGCTCACATGGTATCTTGCAGAACTCCCTCGGGGACTTAATTTCAATTACAGAAATGGGTCACAATTTGTGTTATCAGGTACTTGCTCAAAATTGCTGTTTCCTGAGAGCTTCATGTCTAAACTAGGAAATAATCAGAATTTTTCAGGTTGGATGAGGTCTTGGAGATTTAGAGTTGCGGAAGCCCACACAGTCAAAAGTAGCTGAGCCCAAACTCACAGACACCCTGATCACATCTTCCCAATCCCAGCCGTTTATTGATAATGACGCTGAGATTTAGAGAGGAAGGAAATAGCTCCAGGTCTCGAGGGGAGTGAAGGACACAGCACAACTGGAACGCGGGTCTCTTGGCTCCCAGCTTGCGACCAGCCTTTCCCCCTGAACCACAGCACCGCCTAGCGGTCACTCTCCCTAACCTCTGCCTTCGCAGGCTATGGTAACATCCCCACTTCCCCTGAGACATTGCAGGGTGGCATCCCTACCAAAAAGGTGCTAGGGACAATGTGGGACCTGTTGGGGGTAGGATATATGGAAAAGTAAGAAATAAATGCTTGTGATGTACTGTGATGAAAAAAAAAAGCAGTACATACAACTATATTTTTTAAAACTACATAAACAGCACATCATTATTTAACATACACATGAAAACCCAGTCCTAGTGGTGGGTATCACTGAAGATGGGTATTGCAGGTGATTTCTGTTCCCTTCCTTAAACTTTTCAGTTTCTCCCTCTCTTTTTGTTTTTCCTATCCTGAATATATATTACCATTTTATCATTAGGAACACATATATACACATGCAAATTTCTGTTCAGCTACGACTTTCCTGTTCTCTCATTTAAAAAAACAATGACAAAATAAACAAAGTGACATCCTCTTTTAATTTTCATGCCCTGACCTTCTTTAATCACTTTTTAGTTTCACAAAGAAGACCCCCTGGCCAGACCTCTTAATGAGGGCTTCCCCTCCCCTCCCCCTCTGCATTTATTTGGCCAATCACACCGCCTCCTCCAAGAGCCTGTATGTTAGTGTCACAGAATCTACACCCTCTGCCCAACCATGGTTAAATAGCTGCGCCCACACTCATTATTATTATCTCACTTCCGTATCTAAAGCTTTTCCTCCTAACTTTCGGCTTCACTGAAAGGCAGTTTGGGAGGAAATTTTATAAAATACAAGTCATTCAACTAGACTTTGATAAGTAAAAGCATTTGTCACTTCCTTAGTGTAACCAAGCGCCCTTCCCTAGTTTAAATGTTACTTGAAAATCCTTATTGGAACACAATACGAAATGGGCCAAAATGCTTTCAGGCACCTGCTGGCATTTTAAACAAAGTTCTAGAGCTATGTCTTTCCGAATAGGCGATTCGATCTAGAGTGAGTGAGCTTGGGTTTGTAGAGGAAATCAAGGCTGATACCAAAGATGAAATGCTAATTGCCCTGACTTATAATGTAAATGCTTCTCTCCCACCTCTGCAAGCCCTTTTCGCGCCAAATCTATACCCCGCCTCCCAAGACCCTTACCCCACTTAGCCCAGTATAAAGGGAATGCGGGGCTATTGTTCTGGGCTCAGAATTTGGAGTTTGTCTCCTCTGGGCCCGTGCACGTAAGTAAAGATCGTGCTCCTAACCCCTCAGTGTCTGGTCGTTTCATTTTTCCGTAACAGGTTAAATCACTTTGGCTTGCAGCCTTAGGCAAGGCTCTCTGAGCTACAGTCTTTCTCAAACACAAAATGAAAACAATGACATCTACCTCAAGATTGGGGATTTTAATGAGAAGATACACAAAGAGTTCAGCATGGTGCAAGATACTGTGTTAAAATCTGAGGTGTATTATTATTATTATTATTATTATTATTATTACCATTAGATGCTATGGGCATTTGATTTAGACAAATGCCAAAATCCTGGGTGAACAAATCAAACATTTGCCCCTAATTATCAAGAAAATATGCAAGTTTCTTTCTCAAAATCAAATTAACTCCCACAGAGCTTGAGAATTTTCTTCCTTCTCCCTGGGATCTCTGTTCCCTGAGCTCACATACGAGGCGTTAGGCCATTTGGTGAGTCCAGCCTCCGGGCCTGATTCCTGACCCCTCCTTCCGGTTCCTCTACTGACTGCACGGACCTCTGCTCTCCAGCCAGAAAGAGAAGGCACTTCTCAGAGCACAGCTCCGCCCGGCCTCTTCCAACGCTCCCTGAAACCTTCCTCACGCTCCTTTCCCCCAATCCTTTCTTTACAAAATGATGAACAAGTAAACTTAGGTCCATCCCATGTGTGGATAGATGATGGCAAATTCTCATTTAATGGAATCAGATAAATGACTGATTACACCTTTCAATCGTCAGATAGTTATCAGACACCTATGAAATACAAGGCATTGTGCTAGAGACCCGGGGGTGGGGGAGAGGAAGAACAATACAAAACAGTGCCGCCAACAGGAGCATCTATTGAATTGGGGACAATCATGCTCATCCCACAGCGACCACTGATGCACCAGGCACAGTGTTGGGCATTGCAGGTCTTTTGTCTAAGCGTTACCGTGGCCCAGTAGGTAAATATTATTAACCAAGATTTACAGATGAGAAAGAAAGGAGCTCAAGAAGTTAAGTAACTTCCAAGGGGGCACAACTTTCCTGAACAATGATTCAAAGCCAGGTGTGTGGGAGGTGAAAACCCATTTCCTTTTCACTGTCTGATACCCGGAAATCAGCAGTATCAAACACATCCCAAGGGGGTCCAAGGTAGTCCCTACCGAGGTGGTCTATGAAATGGCTGTCAGCTGGGTATCGTGATCAGCGGGGTGTCACCATCAGGGGCCCCCACCCCAGACAGGTGTGACCTGGGAAGACGTGCCTCTTGGGCATAACCCTCTGGCCTCAGAGCTTATTCTCCTTTTATATGGGCCCTTATTTATTTTCACAGATTTACATAAAATTTGGGTTTGACATGTCCCTGTTTACAAATTGAAAACCTGAAACACACAGAGATGAATTATCTAAGCCCTCAGCTGGATTAGTGGTGCAGCTGAGACTGTATGGCGCAGGTGTGGTGTCTGCTCAACAACACTGTCACTCCAATGACCCCACCTCAATCCTGCAGCTGAGGGCTCAATGCAGAGGTGAGATTCCCTGAGCCTCCCCACTCTTACTCTAGTCAGCTGTCTGTGGGTCCCCAGACCAGCAGCATCCTGATCACATGGGACCCTGTTAGAAATGCAAATCTGAGGCCCCTGGATCAAGAAACCCCAGTGGGGCTCAGCCATCCTCATCTAACAAGCCCTCCAGGAGATTCCGGTACCGCCCAGGTCTGAGAGCCACCAAGTGAAGGGGTGAGAACCATGCCATTCCCCTGCTCTGTCCCCAGGTGGAGCGTAAAATCCAGGCAGCCACGTTAACCCGCTTTCTGCCTCACATCTCCACGGCATCGTTTACAAGAAGAAAAAGAAAAAGAAAAAAAAAAAAAACAAGCAAGGAAAGTCCCGCTGATCCCTCCTGTTCCCGACCTGACCCCTACATGTTGTCCCCGCCAAACTCCGGATCCCGCGTAGCATCCTCCCTGCCAAGCGCCGGCCTTACCTCTTCCAATTTAGTCTGTCCGCAGGGAAAAGAAAAGGTTAGGCCGAGGGGCAATTTCTTATGCTTCAGCCCTTTCATCTTCATGAAATCTGCCAGGCAGTCAGCTACATATTCAAACAGCTGCAGAGAAGAGAAAACACCGGACACTGGACTGAAGCACGGCCACTCACGAACACAATGCCAAGGCCTCCCCTCCTCATCACAGAGCCCCTGCCCTGGTACCTCTGAGCCGTTCCCTCGGATAATTTCATTGGGTGTTGGGTAGAACTGACTCTCCATCTGGACGTTTTGTTTTCCCTCTTCAGAGACTTGTACCTTTGAGACTCGAAACTTAGATCCCCCAAGATCCAGGGAAAGAAACTCCCCCTTTTCTATTAAAAAACAAACAAAAAAA